>JH723055.1:0-11280 GCA_000277465.1 Dictyostelium intermedium | reverse complement strand
GAAAAAGAAAAATAGAGTATTAATAATAGTGACTATAATAATAATAATAATAATAATAATAATAATAATAATAATAATAATAATAATAATAATAATAATAATAATAATAATAATAATAATAATAATAATAATAATATATCACCTTTAAATTCAAGTAGTGAAAGAAGAAATAGTTTAAGGAATAGTTTAAATAGTAGTAGTAATAATAATGTAATAAATACACCAACGGCCAATTCAATTAATAGTAGTGGTAATTTTTCACCAAAAGAGTTTGTATCGAATATAGATGGTGAGGAGATAATCTATCAGAATCAATGGGTAGAGTATAAACAAAGGGTGTGTACCATTCAAATTAAACAATCGACATTGATCATTAAATTCAATGAAAAGAGTGGATTCACCAAATACTTGGTATCGGATACAATAGTTGGATCAGAGATAACCAATGAGGCCACCAATGAATATACCATCTATTCATGTGTAATGAATACATTGGATGTAACAAAGGAGACGAGAAGAAGAAAACAATTCACCCTAAAATTTAGAGACAGAATTGAATTGAATCAATTCAATGATAAATTTAGTCAGGTTTTCTTAGACACCCTACCAATGGGCAACCCAAAGGAGAGAAGGATAAGAGTGATATTGAATCCGAAATCCGGTAAGAAAATGTCAGAGTCCATCTTTAAGGACATCAATGAACTCTTTAAAGACTCAAAGATTTTCGTAAAGAAAACCGTCACCAAAGGACCTGATCATGCTAAAAAAATAGGCTACAAATTCAATCTAAACAAATACGATACCATTGTATTCATTTCTGGTGATGGTTTATTCCATGAGTTTATCAATGGTCTCTTGAGTAGACCAGATTTCGAACAAGCTAGAATGATACCATTGGCATTGATACCAGGTGGTACTGGCAATGGTATTGCCTGTTCCATTGGTCTTCAAGATCCAATGTCTTGTGCATTGGCAATTATTCGTGGTTTCACCAAAACATTGGATGTCAGTGTCATTCAACAAGGCGATAAAAAATGGTGTTCAATCCTATCACTAACTTGGGGTATAGTATCGGATGTCGATATCGAATCTGAAAAATATCGTGCCTTGGGTGAGATTCGTTTAATATTGGGTGCTGCCCTACGTATTCTAAATCTACGTATCTATCGTGGTAAAATTTGGTACTTACCAGCTTTGGAATTAACAAAAAATCAAATCGCTAAAATTCCAAAATGCTCTTATTCTTGTGAAATCTGTGAGAGTGATAATCCAATTTCAGCAATTGATAATGTAATTAATTCATCATCATCATCCTCTGATCAAAATAATATTAACACCAATAATCCTTTAAGACGTTCATCTTTAAATAATAGCTTTTCGTCATCATCACCAAAATTAAATACCAGTGGTAGTATTTCTAGCAATGATGAATTAGGATCAATGTTTTCAAAAGAAGAGAATTTAAAAATTGAAAATGAAATACATGATCATCAAAATGATGTTATATCGCCATTACTTAAATCATCTAGTGATCAACATTTCATTGTGCCACCAACTAAACTACCAAATCAACAATTCTTAAAACAAACAAAAGAGGAACTATTTGCAAATGGTTGGAAAGTATTGGAGGGTGAATTCATTGGTATCGTTGCCAGTACAGTATCACATTTAGCTTCGGATTTCATTGCATCTCCAACTGCTCATCTTTCTGATGGTTTAATTGATTTGGTGGTTATAAAAAATGATAGAAAATTAAGTAAAGCTGGTTTATTATCAATCCTAACTGAATCTTCAACTGGTGGTCATGTAAAAAGTGATCTCATTGATCAATATAAAGTTCAATCTATGATCTTAGAACCAAGTAATGATAGAGAAGGTATAATTGCTGTCGATGGTGAATTAATCTCTTATGGTCGTACTTCAATGGAATGTATGAGAGGTTGTATTAATTTAATTTGTAGAACTTATTAAAAAAAAATAAAAAATAAAAAAACAAAAAATAATAATAAAAAAATAAATAAATAAAAAAAATAAGAAGAAAAAAAAATTCAATATTAAAATTAGTCACTAACATTATGGTGTACTATTAAATTTTTTTTTTTTTTTTTTTTTTTATTAATATTTTGTAAAAGTTCTTGAGGAACAATTTAAAGATTGATAATAATTTGATTTATATTTATAATATCTTTCAACAGAATTACATTCATATTGGAAACATTCATATTGTTTAAAACATTTGCAAGTGATTGGTGATAATGTATTACATTTTTCAACTAAAAGACATTGTTCAAGTTGTTGTTCTAAATATACACATTTTTCATTTTTTAATTCACCATTTGGACCAACACATACTGATTTTATAACATCATTATTATTATTATTATTGTTGTTGTTGTTGTTAATACCATCCAAACAAACACAAAGACCACCATTACAAGTGGATTCATCTTCACATTGTTTAAAATATTGATCATTTTTAATACATTTCAAGGTTTCTTGATTACAAATATCCCCATTGAAAACATTGCATTGTAATGGTGAATCATTACATGACTCACCAATTTTTGAAGAATATTTTAGTATACATTTATTGGTACCACTGGTTGTTGTACATATATGACTGGTTGGACATTGGAAATTTGATTTACATGTTATTGAATTAAAATCATTGGGGAAGGGTGTACATTTTTTAGTGTCATTATGACAATATTGATTTAATGGGCAATTGTAATCGGTACATGATGATTTTAATTGACAAATTCCATTTATACATTCACTTGATGGTGAACATTTTTGAGAGTTTACTTTTGGATGACAACGATCACCTGTTGCAATAACAATTTCACATTTACCATTTACACAATCACCAAAACTATAGTTTAATGTACAATCGGATTTCTTTGAACATGTTTCACCAGTTGTACGGATTTTTGAACATATCGAATTAAAACATACCTCGGGAAATAAGCAATCACCATTTATTTCACATGATGATCCTTTTAATCCATAAGTTTTATTTGAATTACATTCATATGATAATATTAAATTATAATTATTAATTATTAATATTAATACCAATAATAATTTCATTTTTTTTTCTTTTTTTAAATTTTTTTTTTTTTTTATTATTTAAATAAAAAAATAATAATTATTATTTATACAAAGAGGAAAAAATAAAAAATAAAAAAATAAAAAATAAAAAAATGGAAAATTAATTTTTTTTTTTTTTTTCCTTTTTATAATAAACGTAAAAAATTAAAAACAAATATGATAATAAATAATTAAAATAAAAAAACTACCACCACAACCACCCTTACATACTTATAATCTACAATATTTACTTATTTACTTGTAATGTCGTATTATATTAAAAAAAAATATATTTTAAAAAAAATAAAAAATAAAAAAAATAAAAAAAAAAATTAAAATCATTTTTTTAAATCAAATAAAGTAATAAATTCATAGATTGAAAAATAAAAATGGAAAAATAAAAAAAAGAATAATTTGGATAATTTTTATATTTTAATTTTCTAGTAAAATTTTATTAAAGTTATTTTTTTAAAAATAAATATTTAATTTAATTAAATATTTTTTATTGATGATGTGATATAAAAAATACACATTCTAATATTAATCAACTAATTGATTATTTAGTATTTTTTAATTTATCATCACCATTTAAGACTCTTGAAGTGGTAGTGAGGTAATCATAATATCCATAGAGGATAGAGGAACCGATCTTGGCAAATTTGTTGGAAATTTCACCACTGGAACTAAGGGTATTACTATTGTTACTAAGACTATCCATTTTAGTTACTTTTAGAGTATTTTTTAAATTTAAAAATTTTTGAAAGTGTTTTTTTGATTATAAAAAAATAAAAATTGCTAGTGCATTTAATAATAAATGATTGATTGTTTAAAAGTTATAAATTTTGTTTAAGTTATAAAATTTAATTGCTTGTTTTTTTGTTTGTTTGTTTGTTTGTTTGGATTTTTGTTTGGTTTAATTTAAAAAATTTTTAACTTAAATACTAATTTTCAGTTCCCAAAAAAAAAAAAAAAAAATAAATAAAAAATAAATAAAAATTAAAAAAAAAAAATAAAAAAAAATAAAATTATTTTTTCGTATTATTATAAATTATAGGCTAATGGTGGTTCCATTTTGGATTATTATTATAATTACACTACATTTTGTTATTTTGTTTTTTTTTGAAAGTGTTTTTTTGATTATAAAAAAATAAAAATTGCTAGTGCATTTAATAATAAATGATTGATTGTTTAAAAGTTATAAATTTTGTTTAAGTTATAAAATTTAATTGCTTGTTTTTTTGTTTGTTTGTTTGTTTGTTTGGATTTTTGTTTGGTTTAATTTAAAAAATTTTTAACTTAAATACTAATTTTCAGTTCCCAAAAAAAAAAANAAAAAAATAAATAAAAAATAAATAAAAATTAAAAAAAAAAAATAAAAAAAAAATAAAATTATTTTTCGTATTATTATAAATTATAGGCTAATGGTGGTTCCATTTTGGATTATTATTATAATTACACTACATTTTGTTATTTGTTTTATTTTTATTTTTTTTAATTTTTTTTTTTTTTTTTTTTTGTTTTTTTTTTTTCATTTACCGTTACACAACTCCTGGTTTTGTTGGAGTTTTTAGTATTAAAAAAATAAAAAATAATAAAAAAAAAAAAATTATTTCAAATCAAGATTTGGATTTCGAATTATTATAATAATTATAGATTCCATATGCAAAATATGATATAATATTTTTAATATTATAATAAAAAAAACTCACACACAAATAAAGACACACTGTGTGGCTCACAAACAAAAAAACCCCACAAAATAATTATTAATAATTTTTGAAAATTATTAATTTTTTTTTAAAGTCATAAATTTATAGTAATTATAAAAAAATATCTAAAAACAAAATATAAAGGGGTAATGTATAGCACAATCAAGCTTTATAAATTATTTCTCATTTCTATTATTATCATCATTATTATAATTTAAAAATTAAAAAATAAAAAAAAATTTAAAAAAATTTTTAAAAAATTTTAAAAAATAAAAATAAAGATAAAAAAAATAAAATAAATAAAGATAACTCTTTATTTTTTTTCCTTTTTTTTGAGAATATTTATTACTAAGGAAATTTTAGTCAAGAGAAGATACTGATTCCAAATAATACCCATTTCGCAATTATTGAATATCTTTCGTTTTTTTTTGGTTTTTTTTTAAATTACAGGTTCTTTTTAAATATATATATTAAGGAAAAGATAAATAATAAAAATCAATTAAAAATTATTGAACGAAATTTTCAAATAATCTCTTTTATTTTAAAATCTATTTTGTAATTAAAATAAAAAAAATAAAAAAAAATATGTGTTGCATATAAAAAAAATAATTATTAGTAATAATAAGATACACTATTCTTTGGCAAAAAAAATAAATTTGAAAAAAATTTTATAAAAAAATAAAAATAAAAAAATAAAAAAAAAAAATGAAAATGAATTCAGTGTGAAATGAAATTATTAATTATTTTTATTTTATTTTTTTTTTTTTTTTTAAAAGATCACCAATTTGTACATATAATATTTGAAAGACACAAAAAAAAAAAAAAAAAAAAAAAAAAAAAAAAAAGAAAATAAAAAAGTTTAATAAATAAACCAAGTCCTGTAATTACATTTTTATCTGTTATTATTATTATGATACTTGATAGTATTTTAAATAGTAAAGATAGTAATAGAGATAAAGCGGAAAAAATTGAATCTACTCTTTTATTAAACTATAATTATTTCCATATATTAGAAACTGTAAAAAAAAATGAAAGAAAGGATGAAAGATATTGTGGAATGAATGGAATGAAAGTAATTATTTATTATTATTAATTATTATTATTATTATTATTATTATTTATTATTAAAACTAATAATTTAAATGATCAATTATTTATTATTACTTTTGAAATACCATTATTATTATTTGAAAGTTAGTTTTTGAGTATAATAGGTTCATTACAATGAAAATATTAAAAAATGATAGAAAGGATGAGATAATAAGTGTATGTCCATTTGTTGAAGTTTTTTGGAAATGGCATCTCACAAACTCAAAAGCATATGAACAATTTTGTAATCTAATTGGATTCTTTATTCATCATGCACCAATTACAGCAGACGATTATGAATTATTTGCAAGACAACTCGATGAAAGAAATTTAGGAACCATCAACTTTTATAAAGAATGTTTTCCTGATATTAGCTATTCTATTTGGAATTTCAATGATATTGATAACAGCAACAGTGGTAGTAGTCTAAAAAAACATAAAAACCATAAAATACATAGTAATCATAGACATAAATCTCACCATCGTCATAATAAAGAAAAAGAAAAAGTAAAACAAAAAGAAAAAGAAATAGAGAAAGAAATAGAAAAAGAAAAAGAAAAAGAAAAAGAAAAAGAAAAAGAAAAAGAAAGGGATAAAATTGTAAAAGAAGATCTAATAGAAAAACATGGAAAAATAAATGATATTAATAATGGTATTGATAACCCAAAAAAATGGAAAACAATGGAAGATAAACTTGAAACGAACCAAAAAAATCCAAGTATTATTAAAAAAGCTATATTAAATAATAGTGGATTGGATGATATATATAAAGAACAAAAAGAGAAAAGAGAGAAGGAAATGAAAGAACTAGAAAGTAATAATAAAATAAATAACAATAAAAATAACACTGGCACCTCTACAAATACCAACACTAACACAATTACAAACACAAACACAAATACAACCACAAATACAAATGCAAATGCAAATGCAAATACAAATACAAATGCAAATGCAAACACAATTACAACTACGAGGATCAATGGTAATAACAATGAGAATAATATAGAAAAGAATACCAAATCATATAATGATAGTAAGATTAATGGTTCAATTCCCCCAAAACCAAAAGAAAATGCCATTATGAAATCTAGCATAAATGTTAAAAATTTAAGAAAAAACATACATAACGACGACAAAAACGACCACAATGATGATGATGATGATGATGATGATGATGATGATGATGATGATGATGATGATGATGATGATGATGATGATGATGATGATGATGATGATGATGATGATGATGATGATAAAGATGATGGTAAAGATGATGGTAAAGATGAAAAAAGTGATTGCGACGATTTAATATGGTTAAAAAAACAAAATAGGCTTATAAATCTTCAAATAGCGGAGGAATTAGAGGAAATAAAAACAAAGAAAATTATCAAAAATTTTATACGACAAAAAAATAGTAAAAAGTTTAGAAAATTAAGAAAAACGATAGATCTTACCGATAATGAAAAAGAAGAAAATGATCATGATTTAAAAAAAGTAAAAGATTAAGAAAAATAAAAGATCTTACCGATAGTGAAAATGAATTGGATTCCAAAAAACCAAAATTGGTATCAAAAGAAGGTAAAGAAAAAGAAAAAAATGATCATTATTTAAAAAAGGTAAAAGATTAAGAAAAATTAAAGATCTTACCGATAGTGAAAAAGAAGAAAATGATCATAATTTAAAAAAAGTAAAAGATTAAGAAAAACAAAAGATCTTACCGATAGTGAAAAAGAATTGGATTCCAAAAAACCGGTATCAAAAGAAAATACTTCATATTTACCAACCTCTTCAACATTAAAAATACCACTATCATCAACTTCTTCTTCTTCTTCTATGGAAAAAGAAGGTAAAGAAAAAGAAAAAATGATAGAGAAAGAGAAAAAGAGAAAAAAGAGAATTGGAAAAAAGAAACAAGAGGATAAAAAACTTGAAGAGAAAAAGAAATTTGCAGAAGAGTTTGAAAGAAAAAGAATGGTAAATGCTGCTGAAAGTAAAAGAGCGAATGAAAAGATTGAAGCAGGATTTAAATCAATTAGCGAAAAACAAAAATTGGCATATTTAGAAAAGAAAAAATTGGAAAATGACGGTAAAAAAATTCCAGAATTACATAAGTTGGATGGTAAAAAACCTTTCTCCGATCTTTTTGAAAAGAAAATATCTAATTTAATTTCACATTCATTATCTGAAGTATCTCCAACAACAACAACAACAACAACAACAACAACAACATCTACTACTACTACTCCTACTACTACATCAGCAACACCAACACCAACATCAACAACCACAACTATACCGACTGCAATTAAAAAAGATGACAAGAATCAAAATATTGTTCCAAGTGATTTTGAGAAGGAATTGACTGGGAATCCAAATAATAAATTCTTATCATCTATTCAAAAACCACCATATCCACAATCAGTACCAACACCAATACCAATACCAAAAACACAAACACCAACACAAATACCACCATCAACATCAACATCAACCTCAACAGTAATACAAAAAAATATGAACATCCCTTCATCTTTTTCACAACAAAAAAATTCCAACGAAAATAATATAGCAGATCAACTAAAAAGAGCAAGTAATGATCAAATTTTAAAGCAGCTACAAATTCTCTCACAACAAAAACAACAGATCCAACCTCAGCAACCTCAACAACAACACCAACAACAACAACAACAACAACAACAACAACAACAAAATATACCTCAGTATCAAAATAACCATCCATCTTTTCAGCCACTCTCAGAAAGAACCCATTTACATCAACAACCTCATCAACAACCTCAACAGGCTCAAAATCTTCAACAGCTTCAACAACAACAACAGCATCCTCAACAACATCCTCAAAAGCATTCTCAACAGCATTCTCAACAGCATCCTCAACGACTTCAACAACCACAACCACAACAACCACAACCACAACAACCACAACCACAACGACTTCAACAACCACAACCACAACAACAACCACAACCACAACGACTTCAACAACCACAACAACAACCACAACCACAACAACAACAACAACAACAACAACAACATCATCATCATAATCATCATCATCAACATCAACCTCAATCTCAATCTCACCCTCCACAACCTCAACTTCAACCTCAACACCAACCTCAACACCAACACCAACACCAACACCAACACCAATACCAACACCAACCTCAACCTCAACCTCAACCTCAACCTCAACCTCAACCTCAACCTCAACCTCAACACCAACATCAACCTCAACACCAAGATCAACCTCAACTTCAACAGATTCAACAATCTCAACAACAACAACAACAACAACAACAACAACAACAACAACAACAACAACAACAACAACAACAACAGCCATTACAACAAGTGCAATCACAAATTCAACAACCACAACAAATACAACAACAACAACAACAACAGCCATTGCAACAAGTGCAATCACAAATTCAACAACCACAACAAATACAACAACAACAACCTCAACAGCTTCAACACTCCTATCAAAATATCCAACAAAACAACCCACAAATGTACTACCAACAACCACTTTCATATCAACAATATCAACCTCAACCACACTCTCCATTAAATCTACAAAATCTTCAACAATTCCAACAATCACCTCCAATTGCCCAACAGCAATTTCAACAATTTAATCAACAACCTCTTCAAAACCAAAATTTTTATTCTCCTTCACATCTTTATCCTCCACATGTATATAATTCATATCACCAACCACAATCACCATCACCATCACCACAATCACTTCAACAACAATTTAATCAACAACCTCTTCAAAACCAAAATTTTTATTCTCCTTCACATCTTTATCCTCCACATGTATATAATTCATATCACCAACCACAATCACCATCACCATCACCACAATCACTTCAACAACCACAACAACAACCACAACCACAACAACAACCACAACAACCACAACAACCACAACAACAACAACAACAACAACAACAACAACAACAACAACAACAACAACAACAACAACAACAACAACAACAACAAAAACAAATATTACAACAACCTCTACCAAATCCTCAATCCCAACAAATAGAAATTGATAAATCTTGGACAAACTCGCCACCTTTTGAAAAGATTAATGATAGAGAAAGATTAGAAAGAAATAGATATGATGACGATGATAACAATAATAATAATAATAATAGATATTCTAATCGCTCATCATCACCTTCTTTATCGTCAAAAAAATATTCAAGAGACGACTCTGATTATGAAAAAGAAAGAGATAGATACTATGATAACAGAGATTGGGACAGAGACAGAGATAGAGACAGAGAGTGGGATAGAGATAGGGACAGAGATTGGGATAGATTTGGCAGAGATAGATACAATGATAGAGATAGGGATTGGGACAAAGATAGATACAGTCTTGAAAGAAGTGAAAGTCAGGAAAGACGAAGACAAAGAGGAAGCTATGGTAACCTCAACAATAACAATAACCATATCAATAACAATAACAATAACAATAACAATAATAATAATAATAACATCGATGAAAAAACTACTATCACAGTTACTTGTAATGCACCAAATTGGACAAATTTAAAACTTAACATTGAAAAAAAACAAACATGCATTCAAGAAATTAGAAAAATGATCGTTGATAGAAAAAAAATTAAACATGATTTTGATCTCTTTGCCGAAGGTAAAAATTTAGACAATTGGAGAAATCTTCAATTTTATGGTTTTAAAGAAACTTGTACATTTGAAATTAAAATAAAAGAGTAATTAAACCAAAATCTTGGAAGATAAAACATTATAATAAAATATATTTAATATCTTTAAATACATTTATAATAAATGTATTTTAATATCTTTAAATACATTTATAATAAATGTATTTAAAAAATTTTAAATATAAACTTTTTGATAACTATATTAATTGTTCTTTTTTAATTCACATAATATAAATGTATAAATTATAAAATTTATACATTTATATTATATGAAAGTTTTTTATTTTTTTTTTAAAAGAAATATTTTTTGTTTATTGAAAAATTACCAAAAATAAAAAAAAAGAAATTAAAAATAAAAATAAACAAATAAATAAAAAATAATCTCTAAAAAAAAATTTTCAAATAAATTTTCAACAAATAATTAAAAAAAAATAAAAAATAAAAAAAATTCCAAAATAGTTCAATAATATGTGAAAGGATATAACTCTAATGTAAATAAAAGATATAAGTACACCAAACAATATTCCAACTTACGAATTATAAATTTTTTTTTAATCGAGATATAAAATAAGTAAATAATATTTTAATAAATAAAATTTTATCTTTTTTTTTTTATTTATTTTTTTATTTTCTTTTAAAAAAAAAAAAATTTAATTAATAAAGAT
>JH723049.1:2722-15644 GCA_000277465.1 Dictyostelium intermedium | reverse complement strand
TATACCAAATTTATTTTTCTATTTCTAAAAGTAAAAAAAAAAAAAAACTTATTTTTTGATAGAAAACCAACCCTAAAAATTCGTTATTTTTTTTTTTTTTTTTTTTTTGTAAAAAACTACTGCTCTTCAAATTTTTTAAAATGTCTTCAGAAAATATTAGCCCGAATGAAATATTTATTAATGATTTATTGTAAGTTTATTTACAACAATTGTTTTTTTAATTGTAAATTTTAATATATTTATATTAATTTTTTTTTAATAATTTCAAAAAAAAAAAATTAGTAAAAAAGTGCCAATAATTGATAATATATTCAAAAAAGGAGAGATTGAAAAAACTTTAACTGATTTTGAAAATGAATTATTATTGATAAACATTGATAGCAACAACAACAACAACAACAACAACAACAACAACAACAACAACAACAACAACAATAGCAACAATATTAATAATGAATTGGAAGTAAAAATAAAAGATTGGAGAAATCAATTCAAAACAAATATTAAATTCAATGAAATTATAAAATACCTAAAAGAGGAAAATTATAAAAATGATTTAAAAATTCAACAAGAGATTAAAATCAATTTAAAAAGTATTATTGAATTTGTAATAAAAAGAACAGATCAATCAATTATAAACTTTTTAATACCTCAATTTATAAAATCAGTACTATTATATATTGGATTTATAAGGGTAGTTTTATTTTCATCAACAACAACAACAACAGATGCAATGAAAGAGATTGAAATAAAAGATTTACATGAAATAGTTAAAGAATCGATTGAATTTATTTCAAACAACAGCAACAACTACAACAACAATTGTTATAATAAAATTAGTAGTAATATTGATTTAATATTAAAGAGTGATATTTCAATTTATCCAATTGATTATCAATTAATAATTGAAAAACCATTCCTTTCAAGAAGTCAATGTGATGGTTGTATTCAAGATTTAGAAAATGAATATTATCCAGAGGTTTTAGTACCAATTACAACCAATCCAATAATATTTCGTGTGGATGGTCAATGTATTAGACAATCACCAAAGAGTGAACATGCATTGGGTAGAATCTATACATTTAAATTAGAACCAATTACAAATTGTGTAGGTCAATTCTTATCGGATCAACTATCATTAAAAGTTAAATTAGCAAATGCTTCAACCGCATTTAAAAATAAATTTATCTCAATTAGAGTTTTCACAATTTTAAACTATAATCAAGATTCAATTGAAAACTATCGTTATCAAATTCAGTTGGGTAATAACATTGATACTGTCGATATGATCTCTGATACTAATCATGAATTTAGTATTGTAAATGATCATTCATACAATTTAATTAAATCACTAAATATAAAACCACCCTTTAAATGTGGTTACAGTGGTACAACCATTGGATTCTCAAAAGATTTAGGTACTGATCCAATATTAAACATTAGACACAAACTACCAAAACCAACTTCAACTTTAACTTCTGATATATCTGGTAGAGTTTTATTTGTAGAAATTATTGTTAAACAACAACAACAACCACACCATTAACCCACAACCACACCCCCAAAAAAAGAAAAAAAATAAAATAAAAAATTCAAATGAAATTGTGTAAATTTACAAATTATTATAATCATCTCTTTAATAATCAATTTTTTTATTATAATAATAAATTAATAATTGTAAAAATAATTAATTAATGCTTTTTTTTTTTTTTTTTTTTTTTTTTTTTTAAAAATTATTTATATTCTTCACTTATATTTAGTATTTTATTAATTCTTATTAACAATATATACAAATAATGTCAACAGATAATACAGTAACATCTTTGGTGAAAGATATTGGGCAATATGAAGTTGCAAAAAAAAAGGTAGATGATTTATTAAAGGAAAATCCATTGGCAGTAGTTCCCATTGATATGTTTGGAACAGTTGAGACAGATGATCCATTTAATATTGTTGAATTTTTTACTCCAACAGCGGAAGATATTGAAACTGTACTTTCACCAATAATGTAATTTTATTTATTTTTATTATTTTTTTATTTTTTTTATTTTTTTCTAATTAATTTTTTTTCCTGAAATAATTTAATTATTTAGTGAGGCAGTACCACTTATTGGACCAGTATTGGGCACCGTATTCTCAATATTTTGGAAAAGGGTAAGTGACGAAGATGCTGAAAAGAAAAAAGAATTGGAGGATAGATTAGCAGAATTTAAAAAAGAAATAATTGGAATCATTGATAAAAAGATTGAAGCATCAGAAATTGAACAATGGAAAAGAAATTGTCAATCTCTTGTTGATGGAATGGCATCAACTTTAGAAACATTAAAGGATGTATTGGAAAGATTACGTTATCAATTAGTAAATGGTGAAAAGGTAGATCCAGTTTCAAGAGAATCAATTCGTACAAAAATTGATATACTTAGAAATGATGTTAAAAAAGTTTATATTTTTACAAGTAATGCAAAATTTGTAGAACATACCATTCCACAATTTTTAGAATCATTATTTTTATATATCTTTTTAATAAGATCAATGGATTCATATTGGGTAAGTTTTATTATTATTATTATTATTATTTTTAAAAAAATTTTAACTTAATTTTTTTTTTTTTTTTCCCTTTACAATTATAAAAGTTCCAATGGGGAATCCCAGAGATTGAAGTAGTTGGTAGACCAGCAACTGATAAATCAAAGAAATTAAAATCATTAAGAGAAAAATTACATGAAAAAATCATTGATGGATTAAAAATTATTACAGACAATTGTCAGGATGCTAATAAATTAAAAAACGCTCATTTAATATTAAAAAATGATATAATATTGTACCCTGTTCCATTGGTTATTGGTACACCATTTAAAGCAAAGAGTCAATTATCAGCAAAGCTACATGAAATTGATAATTCTTATTTACCAGAGATAACTATTCCTGATCATTCTATTCCATTCATTTATCGTATGGATGGATCTTGTCTAAGACAAAATCCTCGTTCCGAAAATATTTCAGCTATAAAACATGATTTCAAATACGAACCCATTTCAGGTTGTCATGGTCAAAACCTATCAAGCGATTTATCGTTAAAAGTAAACTTTCCAGATTCATTAAAAGGTAAAAAAGTAAGTGTAAGGATTTTATTGATGCACGATTCTAAATATGCTGGTGATTTACATTTTTCATTTGGTAATGAAAATAATGTTGTTCCATCAATTAAAGAGAAAATTTCTCTCTTTAGGAAGAGAACTGGTTTTGCCAGAAAAACTGTGAAAGAAAGTGGAATGACCTATACTAAAAAATTCAAAATTGATGGCTCTAAAAAATTAGTTATATCTCACCAACTAAAGCCAGTAAAAAGACATGACACTGTAATAGTTGATCATCTTTTTGGAAAAGTTTTATTTGTTGAATTTATTATTTCACCATAAAAAAATAATTTTAAAAAATAATTTTAAATAATAATAATAATAATAACAATAATAACAAAAATAATAATAATAATAATAATAATAATAATAATAATAATAATAATAATAATAATAATAATAATAATAATAATAATAATAATAATAATAATAATAATAATAATAATAATAAAAGATAAATAATTTAATTAAAGTGATTATCTATTTTTTTTTTAATTTTATTTCCCCCATAAAAAAATTTTGTAGTATCATCTTAAACAATTTATTTTCTTTTTTAAACCCGAAAAAAAATAAGTTAATTTTTTTGTTTATTTTAACCCCAAAAATATAATTTTATTAACAACTCCCACATAATTAATTGATTTTATTAATTAAATAATAAAATAGATCTTTCAAGATTCTTTTTTCTATTTTTTTAAAAAGGGTTAAAATTAAAAAATGGGGTTTGGGGTGAGTTGTTTATAGTTAAAAAATTAAAATAGTTTACAAATTAAAATAAATTTTAATTTTAATATAATTGTAGCTACCTTTCAAAAAAAAATTTTAAACCTATGACAGGAATATATGTGTAAATGTATTAAAGATGATATATAAAAACAAGAAACTCTCATTTCTTGTTTTTGATATAAAATTTATTTGAATCAATTTAATTATTTTGTTTTATTATTAATTTTATTTTATTTTTTTTTTTTTTTTTTTTTTTTTCCTTATTGAACTATAATTTCTCTTTTTTTTTCCTTTTTTTTTAAATTATTTTTATCTTTTTATAATAATTTGGAAAAATAATAAAAATGAATTGTACTATAAATAATAGTATTATATGTGGGGAATATGGGATTTGTATAAACAATAAGTGTCATTGTTTACCATATTGGAGTGGTAATGAGTGCCAAACTTCATACATCGATTCTTTGGGTGTTGTATTTAAAATTTGGAATTTTGGATTCTTTGTTTTATTTTGTATATTATTATTATTCACGATTTTCAAATTTTTCACCAATTTAATAATCAAACAAAAATCAAATTTAAAAAATCAAAAATTAAAGGTAGTCTCCTATTCCTTTATAATAATAGGTATAGTTTGTAGGTATAATTAGATTCAAAAAAAAAAAAGAAAAAAAATGATAATAATTTGTTTATTGATATTTTTTTTTGATTTGGGAACTTTTTTTTTGTAATATTTTTATAATTTTTTTACTAATTTATCTATATATATAGCAAACATATTATCATTAATAGTTGATCCATTTGGAAAAAGAGGATTTAATAAAGTAATAATTGAATTAATTAGTGGATGGGGTTTATTTTTTATATTTTCATCTTTTATTTTGGTGTTAATATATTGGATAGGATTATATCATTATAAATCATTAAAATATTCGAGTAATAGTATTTCATTCAATAGTACAAGGGGTAGAAATGGTAATTCAAAGTTTAATCCAATTGCTAGAAACTGTTTTATAATTTTTGATTCAATATGGTTTTGTTTTGAATTTGTATTAAAAATATTAAATTCAACAAGTTCATTAAATTCAAATTATCATAATCCATTATCAAAATATTATTATTTCGATGGAAGATATCAATTAGTTTCAAAAATTTATAATTATTTTATTATAATAATTGGTTTGCTAATTTCATTTGGTTTTATCATTTATGGTATTTTAATTTATAAAAGAATTAAAAATGTTACAATTAATAAATATAAAAAAAGTAAAAAAATTATAATTAAAAAGGTAATTTATTTATTATTTTTAATATATATATATATATATGTGTGTGTATAAAACTTTTATTTTACTAATTTTATTTTTTTTTAAAAAAAATAAATAAATAAAGTTATTATTTGTAACAACTGTATTATCAGTTACATTTATAACAACAGTACTATCAATAATATTATTTATGAAATATGGAATTTTAAATCGATCAAACTATGATACGATATTAGTATTTGGAATAAAATACTTTTTTGAAATTATCTTATCATTAGAAATGATTTATATTTTAAAAGATAATAAAAAATAAAATCAATACCAAAAAAACAACAACAACAACAACAACAACAACAACAACAACAACAACAACAACAACAACAACAACAACAACAACAACAAGAGGATGAAAGAAAAAAGAAAAAGAAAAATGAAAAAGAAAAAGCAATAGAATCATCGAGGACAGCAATTGCAGAAGATAATTATACGAGTATTGATGTATATGCATATGCAACAGTAACAACAGATTCAAATGATACCAGTAATACAAATACAAATACAAATATAACAAAATAAAAAAACAATACACCACTGCATTATATATATATATAAATAAAACTTCTGTACATTTTTATTATTTATCCACTAATGTTTACATCTCTACTACTTGAACCACCATGATCACCACTATTATTATTGAAAGATAAATTACTCTCATCATTAGCATCATCCTCTTCCTCTTCATCTGATAACTCTACAATACTACTATTTGTAACAACATTTATTATAGTCTCTGGTTTTAAAACTTCTTTTTCCTCTACATTCAATCTTGATCTAAATGGTGATGATTGTGCGTTATTATTATTATTATTATTATTATTATTATTATTATTATTATTATTATTATTATTATTATTATTATTATTATTATTATTATTATTATTATTATTATTATTATTATTATTATTATTATTATTATTATTATTATTATTATTGTTGTTTTTGTTGTTGTTGTTGTTGTTGTTGTTGTTGTTGTTGTTGTTGTTGTTATTGTTGTTGTTGTTTATATTGTTATTATTACTTTTATTATTATTATTATTATTATTATTATTATTATTATTATTATTATTATTATTATTATTATTATTATTATTATTATTGTTGTTTTGTTGTTGTTGTTGTTGTTGTTGTTGTTGTTGTTGTTGTTGTTGTTATTGTTGTTGTTGTTTATATTGTTATTATTACTATTATTAAAGTTTATATTATTTGGAATTGCCGAATTATTTATTGGAAAAGTTGGAGATGCATTTGATGAGGAAGTCAATGAAGAAGAAGAAGAAACCTCTGTGTTTGATGGTCTAACCATGATATCAATTTTTAAGAATCCATTTGATATCGGATTTATCCATGTAATACCTTTTGGGTTATAAATATTTTGGTTTTGTTCCTCTATAAATTGGGTTATACTTTTTATACTCTAAATTTTATTTTTTTATTGTTAGTTTATTATTATTTTGTTTATTTTTGTTTGTTGTTTATTTTTGTTTGTTTTGTTTGTTTTGTTTGTTTTGTTTGTTTGTTTGTTTGTTTGATTTACCTTTTTATATTTATCATCATAAAATAAAAATATACTAAAAAAAGTTAAACAACCAATGATTTCTTCAAGTACAGTGGTTGAATCGATAGTTTCAGCTTTTTCTAATAATCTATTAATTTCATTTATTGTGAATTCAAATTCAACTAAACTAACACCATTCCTTGATAATTCATCTGGAAATGGTTGTCTTTCGAATTTTGTAACAATATCTTTATAATCTCTTGGTATTGTAATCGTTATAGTTTGTGGTTGTCCACTACTACCATTACCACTATTCCTATAATTATTATTTTGCATTATCGCTCAATTTATTATTTATTAATTATTAATTATTTATTACTTTTTTTATCGTTCTCTCTCTCTCCTTTTCTATTTTTGATGATAAAACTAATTTCTTTGTGGTGTGTCAATAAATCTGAAAAAGTGGTTTTGTTGGTGGTTATAAAAAAATGAAAAAATTAAAAAAAAATAAAAAATAAAAAAAAAAAAAAAAAAATAAAATAAAAAAGTTTTTTTAAAAATTAAAAATATAAAAAAATAAAAAAAATAAAAAGTTAAATAGAAGAAAGAGGATTATTTAATTATAAAATTAATTTTTATTGCCTTATTAGTATTTGTGGAAAAAAAAATAAAAAAAATAAAGTATGATATCATCCAGTGTCCGTTGACAAAAAAAAAAAGGATCAAAATAAAAAATTTTATTTTTTTTTTATTTTCTATTTTTTTTTGATTTTTATTTTTAATTTTTATTTTTTTTTAAAAAAAAAAAAACATCTCTATTCCCCACAGTCACACACTGTGAAAAAAAAAAAAAGAATCACTTTTAAAATAATCAATATATATATTCCAATCAATAGACTCAACAATTTTTTAGAAAGAAAAAAAAAGAATAAAAATAAAAAAAATAAAAAATCGAAAAAATAATAGTAATAATAATAAAAGATGAGAGCATTACTCTCATTAATAGAAATAGCAATATATAATAGGTATGGTGATACAAGTAATCATAACCTTTATAACAATGATACAATAATATTAGGAGGTGCAGCTACCCCAACAACTAAACCAATAGCATCATCGGAAATCAACGATAGTGATAGTGGATACAATGAAGTTTCATTAGAGTCATTATACACTGTATTCATAGTGATGGGCTCAATATACGGTGCACTATTATTTGCGCCACTAATTCAATTTATTCGTATCTTTTTAATTGGTTTCCCATTGAGAAAAGTTACAACTCAAAAAACATTTTTAGTTCTTTTATTTTTAACATGTACATGTAAGTCATCATCATCATCATCATCATCATCATCATCATCATCATCATCATCATCATCATCATCATCATCATCATCATCATCATCCATCGTCCATCATCATCATCGTCCATCATCATCATCATCATCATCATCATCATTATCATCATTGTTATCATTCCTCTTCATAACCATCACCATAATAATCATAACTCGTCATTTCATAATTATCATGACTAATTAATGAAAATTAATGGTTAAACATATTCTACAGTTAGAACTGTATTCTTTTTTTCAGTTGCATTATCAAGTTATGACAAAGAAACATTTAATATTGGTAAATTTAGTTTAGAAAGATTTACGATATTAGATGATCTAGGTTGCGTTTCATTTTTTACAACATTTTGTTTATTAATTTTATTTTGGTATGTACTTTGATAGAAAAAAAAATGGAAAATAAAACTAATTAAAAAAATAAATAATAACCATCAAAAATAAATTTAAAAAAAAATTTAAAAATTTAAAAAATAACCCATATAAATAAAATAAAGGATTGAAATTGTATATCATTCAAGAAATAAAACTAAATTATATCAAGCAAAAGTAAAACCATTATTTTTTTTAGCAATTGGAATTATTTATATATTACAAATTATAATTTGGATATTGATTTTCGCTATACCAAGAACACATAGAGAACAAATCGATAAAACTGATAATACATTTTATGCCGCAATATCGTTACTAGCAAGTTTAGCTTTCTTTTATTATGGTTGTAAATTATCTTTAAAACTTAAAAGAAATCCGATTCATTCAAGAGGTCAAAGAAAGAAATTCATTGAAGTATGTCCATCACCCATTATTTTCTTGTATTTACTCTATGTATATATATATATTGGCTTTTATTAACATTTTTTTTTAATATTAAAAGGTTGTAGTTTTTACACTGTTATGTACACTTTGCTTTTTAGGTAGATCATTATTATTTTTGGTAGTTTCATATTATCCAAAATTACATGTAAACTTTACTAGTGTTGCAATCTACTATACAGTTAGTGAGGTTGTACCATCAGTTTTTGTAATTATATTATTTAGAAAGATGCCACCAAAACCTGCAAATACACCAACCTATAGAATATCATCTGGTGGTTCAACAACCTACATACATCATCCCCAAAAAAATAATAGTCATCTTCATGGTCATTTCAAAAAAAATAATAATGCAACCTCTCGTGATATTGAAGCTGAATATAATCAAAGAGATGACGATGATGATCCAACAACCTCTTTAATTAATTAAATTTTCTTTTAAAATTAAGAAAAAAAAAAAAAGAAAAAAAAGAAAAAGAAATAAATAGAAAAAAAAAGATGTATATAATTTATAATTTATTAGGTTATTATTATATTTATTATAATACTATTAATTATTATTTTTTATTTTTTATTTTATTTTTTATTTTTTATTTTTTTTTATTTTTTATTTTCTTTTTATTTTTTTTTTTTTTTTGTTGTTGTTAGATTAATTAAAAGTTAATTTGAGTTAAAAACTGGCATTGATTTATCATACCACCATAATTTTACAGAACAATCTTGAGAACAAGTTGCAAGTAAAGATTGTTCTTGACACCAAGTTGCAGAATAAACCATTGGCATATTATTTGAGGGAGTACCTAATTTTTGAAGGATATTACAAGTTTCAATATCCCAAATATAGGTATAACCATCCTCGGAGCCACCAACAACCAATGATTCGTTTGGACCAAATGAGCTTCTAATGAAATTTTTTGAAGTATTTTGATGACCTTTGAAACGTTTAATTGGACGAGCATTTCTAATATCCCATAGACGATTAGAGTTATCCTTTGATGAACTCAATAAATAGGAGCCACTACTATTGGTAGCGATTGAAGTAACTTCACCTAAATGAGATGATAATGTTTTAATGCAAACACCACTAACGATATCCCAAAATTTAATGGTACTATCTTTACTACCACTAATGATTAAATTACCATGTGGATTGAAAATAACCTTTGAAATTGATCCCGTATGACCAGAGAATGATTTAACCAATTGACCAGTTCTAACATCATAGAGATGAATAATTTTATCATAACCACCTGTTGCAATATGATTTTGACCAGGATGAAATTGAACTGTATATGCATCACCTTCATGAGCTTTCAAACTTAATAAACAATTATTGTTGTTATTATTGTTGTTGTTGTTGTTATTATTATTATTATTATTAAAATTATTTTTATTATTATTATTATTATTATTATTATTATTATTATAATTATTATAATAATAATTACTACTATTGCTACCACTTCTTCCTGATAATAATGATAATGAAGATGAATATGAATATGATGATGCTGCTGCTGCTGCTGCTGAAGAAGAAGTAGATGATGTAATGAATGATGATGGTTGTTTACAAGCGGCAACATCCCATACTTTTACGATACCATCACCAGCAGAACTTGCTAAGAAATTACCATTTGTAGAAGAGGATAAATCCCAAACTCTACTGGTGTTACCGGTGAGGGTATTTATACAGGTGCCAGTTTCAGTGTTCCAAAGTTTGATGGTATTATCACTTGAACCGGAAGCAAGTGTTAGGCCATTACCAATGAACTCAACACATTTTACATTCTTTTTATGACCATTACAATTGAATTTCAAAGTATTTGGTAAAACGAAACAACTGTAATCATCCAACAATGTCTTTATCTTTGGCATTACCTTTGGATGATAACGACCAAACTCTATTTGATAGGCGATCGATTGTTTGAACAATGTAATTAAACGATGAGGTGGTACACGAAATAGAGCACCAGTGGATTTTGTATTCTCAAGTTCTAGCATCGATTGAAATTGTTCAACCAATTTCTCACGAGAGGTACCTTTTGAACCATCCCAACTCTTGAATGAGTTCAACTCTTGAACCGATCTACAAGTGAGTAGATAACAGAGATCCTTAAATTCATCGGCATTGTTTTGACGACCCTCCAATGGTTTCAAACGTTTGGTTAAATATGAAAATGCTTTTTGATATTCTTGTTTCTCCAATAACTCCAAATACGCTTGTTTATAGACTGCATAGAGGAACGATTGATGATTCTTAAAGGTATTCTTTGCACAAAGTTTCTCAACTTCACCCCAATCACCCTCGAGAATCGCTTTCTTCATCTTTTTCATTTGTGATATCTTATAAACATGCTCATTGAATTTAACATTGGCTTCATCTTGAACGGTCAACAATGATGCCGTATAGCCTTCATCTTGTAAATACTGTATGATCATACGAATTATATCCTCTTTTATCTGTGGTTCATTTGGATCAAATATATCTGTATTATCCTCTAAATATATGGTTTTTTTGGTGGTCCCGTATATTCTGCACTAGATACTATCTTTTTAATTTCAATCTCTCTATTTGTTAAATCTTTTTCAATTATATCATTATTATTATTATTATTAGTTGAAGTTGTTGATGCGTTTGTTGTTGTTGTTGTTGTTGTTGTTGGTATTGGTGTTGGTGTTGTTGTTGGTATTGGTGTTGGTGTTGGTGTTGGTGTTGGTGTTGGTGTTGGTGTTGGTGTTGGTGTTGGTGTTGGTGTTGGTGTTGTAGTGGGTGTTGTGGTAGGTGTTGGTGTTAGTGATGGTGTTGGTGTTGGTGTTGTAGTGGTTGTTGTTGTTGTTGTTGGAGTAGGAGTGGTTATATTTGCAGGTGTATTGTTAATATTATTGTTGTTGCTATTGGCAATTGTTTCTTGTTTTTTATCTGTACTCATTATATCACTCTGTCCTCTCTTCGCTATAGTACACTTTTTAATTTCAATTAAAATTTTTTCAAAATTAAAAAATAAAAAAAATAAAAAAAAATTCGAAAAAAAATTTTTAATTTCATGTAAATTCACATAACTCAGATGTTTAAAATAAAAAAAGATAAAAAAAAAATAAGCCTTATTATTAAAGAAAATAGGTAATCTTTTGCATAAATAATTTTCCAGTCAAAAAAAAAAAAAAAAAAAAAATAATATAACATGAAAATTATTATGGTATTATTTAAATAAAAAAGTTTTATATATTACGAATTATTTTTAAGAAAGACAATAAATTGATTGAGAATTTGAACAATCTAAAGGTACTTCTTCAACATTACATTGATTATTATTATTACAAATATTTTGAGTGGGTTGATTATTTGAATCACATGAATAAGTTATTGAATAATTACTATTATTATTATCATTATTATTATTATTTTGATCATTAAAGTTAATTTCCAAATTATTTGTAAAATACATTGAATATAAATGATTTGATAATGTACAATTATTTGGATTTTCATTATTATATTGAGTATATACTTGAGTATTCATTGGATTTAAACCAAAGAAGGGAGTTTTTGAGATACTAAAAATTGAGTATTGTTTATTCAATGGTAATCCATTAATAACAGTGGTACCATTTGTAATTAAACTATTACCAGCACTTAAGAATGGTGGTGTTAATGTACATGTACCATTTTTAAATGTATAGAATTCTGAATAATCTCTACCAAAACATTGATCACCATTCTCAACATTATCATATTGGAAAATTCCAACTCTTAATGCATTCACAAATAATGAAAATGTTGTAGTGGATTTCACTTCGAAATTACTACCAACTATTGAGCCAATGTTTGTAATACAGGGTCCAACTGAAATTGATAATCCAATACCTTCACTATCACCACTACATTTTTCATTTTGGTATGGTATAAAATTTGCATATAATGGTGGTACTGTATACCCAAAACAATAAAAAATTTTAATTAAAATTAAAATTACTAATAAAATTTTATTCATATTTAATATTTCTTTTTTTTTTTTACAAATATAAAAAAAAAAAAAATTAGTTTTTGGAACAAAAAGATATTTT
>JH723042.1:5593-19323 GCA_000277465.1 Dictyostelium intermedium | reverse complement strand
TTGTTCGGAATTTATTCTTTGACTACCCTACACAAAAAGTTACTTATCAATTGATTTTTTTAGAAAATCAAAAAAAAAAAAAAAAAAAAAATTAAAATATATAAAAATAAAAATATCTTTTTCACCTTCAAAGAAAAAATAAATGGTACCATTTAAAACTATTTTTACATTCGCTATTGATTGGATAATTTACACAAAATTTCTTAGATACTGCAGAATTCTTCAAATGGGTCACAAGCGGTTTTTTTTCACCACTAACTCTTTTTTCTTTTTCTTTTTTTAAAAAAAACTTCAAAAGTGGACTTAATTAGCCAGGTTTTGTAAAAAAATAGGAATTACATTTTGTTATTGTTTTAATTATTAATTTTGTATTTTTTTTTATTTTTTTTTATTTTTTTATTTTATTTTTTATTTTTATTTTTTTTTTTTTTTATTTTATTTTTATTTTTTTTTATTCACTTCTTTTATTCAATAATTTATATATTTTTTTTTTTATTTTATTTTTTTATTTTTTTTTTAATGATCATATCTTTATGAAAATTTAATAATTATCCAAATCTTTTTATAACATAAGAAATTTTTTTTTATATTTCAAATATAACCATCAATAATTATCCAAAAATATCTCAACCAGGAATCATGAAAAAAAAAAAAAAAAAAATTGAAATATAAAAACCTCTGAAACTTTCGAAGAAAATCTCGTCAAAATTTTTTTTTTTATTTTATTTTTTTATTTTATATTGTTTTATTTTTATTTTTTTTTAATATTTCTTTTACCCTTTATTTTGAGAATGTTTTTAAAATCAATTTCCAAATCCATTGGTTTTTTAGTTGCAGTGATCGCCTTAGTTAAAGGTGATACTTACACATGTAGCCAAATGCAATCCTTAACCAATGACTATTTCAAAGGTCCAACACAAACCACTATGGTACCCCATCACATTTATAAGATATAATCAATTTATATTTAAAGTTTTAACACACTTTTCTTTTTCATATAAAAACTTTTTTTTTTTTTTTTTTTTTCTTGAAATACAAGCTTTGTATTTCATATTATGAATCATCATATAATACTCAAGCAATAAACCCATCCTCAAAAGCAGCAGGTTTATTCCAAATTCTTCCAGAACATTGTGGTGAATTATGTAAAACTTGTAAAACACCAAGTGATTTATTGGATCCAACAATTAACACAGAATGTGCCAAAGATGTTTTAAATGCTCAAGGTGTAAGTTTTATTAAAGAAGAAAAAAAAAACAAAAAAATAAATAAAATAAATAATAAATAAAATAAATAAATAAAAATAAATAAATAAAAATAATTAAAAATAAATAATTAAAAATAAATAATTAAAAATAAATAATTAAAAATAAATAATTAAAAATAAATATTAAAAATAAATATTAAAAATTTTCATAATAGTTTAAAGCATGGACAACCTATACTTCAGGAGATTGTAATGGTTGGAATAAGTGTGTATCACCAAGTGGTAGTACACATACATCATCATCAACATCAGGACCATCAACAACACATGCAGCATCATCATCAGGGCCATCAACAACACATGCAGCATCATCATCAGGACCATCATCAACACATGCAGCATCATCATCAGGTCCATCATCATCAGGACCATCATCATCAGGTCCATCATCTAGTGGACCACACTCCACACTCATCATCATCAGGACCACACTCATCATCATCAGGACCACACTCATCATCATCAGGACCACATTCATCATCAAGTGGACCATCAACATCTTCTGATAGTAAATAAATATAAATAAATAAAAAATAAAAATAAAATAAAAATATTAAAAATAAATATTAAAAATAAATATTAAAAATAAATATTAAAAATAAATATTAAAAATAAATATTAAAAATAAATATTAAAAATTTTCATAATAGTTTAAAGCATGGACAACCTATACTTCAGGAGATTGTAATGGTTGGAATAAGTGTGTATCACCAAGTGGTAGTACACATACATCATCATCAACATCAGGACCATCAACAACACATGCAGCATCATCATCAGGGCCATCAACAACACATGCAGCATCATCATCAGGACCATCATCAACACATGCAGCATCATCATCAGGTCCATCATCATCAGGACCATCATCATCAGGTCCATCATCTAGTGGACCACACTCATCATCATCAGGACCACACTCATCATCATCAGGACCACACTCATCATCATCAGGACCACATTCATCATCAAGTGGACCATCAACATCTTCTGATAGTTCACAAGATTCAACCTCTTCAAACCCAACATCCTCAAATCCAACCTCATCAGACCCAACATCCTCAAATCCAACCTCTTCAAATCCAACCTCTTCAAATCCAACATCATCTGAACCAACAACCACCTACACATCAGGATCTGCTTCAAGTGGAATGTTTGATTATAAAGGAAACTATGGTGGTGGCAGAAGAAATTATGTCAAATATTATTAAATTCTTTATAAATCTAATTTTATTTATTTTTTATAAAATAGTGTTTTCTAAAACGTTTGTTTTGGATTATTTTGGTCAAACTTTTTTCTTTCTTTTTTTTTTTTTATTGTAGTTCAAAATTTAATCTTTTTTCATATTTTTTTATTTTTAAAATTTTTTTTTTTTTATTTTTTTTTTAAAAAAACCCAAAAAAAAAGAAACACCCCAAAATTTTTTAAATAAACAGGCGTTGCAATATATATATACAGATAGTTGTTGAATAATTGTTTTGTTTTTTTTATTTCATTTTCATTAAAATAAAACAACAACAACAACAACAACAACAAATAGTAGTAGGAATGGTGGGCAGTTTGGATGATTCAATCTACAATAATGGTAGAATTGGAGGAGGGTTTAAATTCTCTAGAGGGTTCAATAAGGATAGTATCTCAAAGAGGATAATAATGATGTTATTCTTTAGTAAAGGTATTAGAGCATGGTCATGTATTATATTGTTATACTTTTTACAATCATCAATTTCCATAATATCGTTATCATTTTATATTTGTCTTTTCTCATCGATCTACAGTGTACTTGTTGAAAAACCATGGAACCTCTTATCATCATTAAGACCATCACAAATTAAAAAGATAATATATCATGCAATCTTTAATCTTTTGATTATTATAACTTGGAATTCTTCAATTAAATTCATTGGTCCAATCGGGTAATTATTATTATTTAGTTATTTATTATTTATTATTTATGTTATTATTTATTATTTATTAATATTTATTAACATAAAAAAATAAATAAAATTATATTAGATCTATTTTAGCATCGGATTATACATTTTCAACTTATCCATTAATAGTTAATAGCTTATTACAAGGTAATTTCCTTGCAACTGATATGGTAATGATTGTGTTTTAGTATATATATATATATAAATTTATATGATGATAACTAGTTATAAAATATTAACTTTTGTTTTTTTTTTGAAAATAAAAAATAAAAAATAAAAAATAAAAAATAAAAAAATAAAAGTCAAGAGGATCAATAATGTTAATGGTTGGATACTTTTTAATACCGTTGTTTGGAATTGCTAAACAAACTTTTACCAATTTAGGATATACACAATCACAAGTATTTATGATTGGATTATTTAGTTTAATAGTACACAATGTATTAGTATTATGGAAGAAAACAATCGTTAGAAGTTGGAATAATAACAGTAGCAGTAGTGGTGGTGGTGGTGGTGGTGGTAAAAATAAATTATCATCATTAGGCTCATGCCTATCAACGGTTGTATTGTTAATATTTAAATTATTTGAAGGATGGGGCAATTCTTCATCCACATCGATGACTATCGAACAAGTGTCATATTCTCAATTGTTTGTAATTGCAATCATTACATTAATCCTATACTCTTTGAATCAATTCATTGATGATGTCTCTGAAAAAGAATTAACCTTTAATGTACTCTCAAAGGTTAGCTTAACATCTTCAGTGCTCTTTGGTTTATTGGCTGCTTTATTGATTGGCTTCAAAGATTTCTTCCATCCAATTTTAATTTTAAGTTTTATTTTTATAATCAATGGTAAAAATTAATATTATAAATAATATATATAGTATATTTATTTAAAATAGTTAATTAATTCTTTTTTTTTTTTTTTTTTTATTAGCAATTCATATATTATATTCAAAATCAAATGATATTCAACCAATGACATTTTCAAATAATATGGATGGAGGTAATTCAAATATTAAAACTTATAATAGTGGTGGTAGTATTATTAATGGTAATGGTGGTGGTAGTGCAATTTATTATTTTGAAATTTTAAAGGATGTATTGAGACAAATTGTTGATAAACCAACCTCACGTAGAATATTTACATTTTTAGTGATCAACTTAATGTTTATGTTTGTGGAGATGGCATATGGTATTTGGACCAATAGTTTAGGTTTAATCACTGACGCTTGTCATATGTTTTTCGATGCTACCGCACTTTTCATTGCATTGGTGGCTGAGGTTATCTCTCAATGGAAACAAAATGATAAATACTCTTATGGTTATGGCAGATTTCAAGTTTTATCTGGTTTTGTAAATGGTATATTTTTAATTTTTATTGCTGTTACAATTTTAATGGAATCCGTTGAAAGGTAATTAATGAGGATAAATTTCTTTACACGTTTCATTATTTCTCTATTATATTAATATTTTAAATTATTATTGTTATTATTATTAGATTATTGGAACCACCAGAAATTAATACAGATAAACTATTATTGGTTTCAGTTTTAGGATTCATTATTAATTTAATTGGTATTTTCTCATTCCATGGTGATCATGGTCATTCACATGGTGGAGGTGGTGGTCATTCACATGGCAGTGAAAAGAAAGATAAACATCATGGTCATAGTCATGGTGGTGCACCACCAATTTTAGGTGAAGAAAAGAAAAAGAAGAGAAGTGTAAACATTGATGGTGTATTTTTACATCTTTTAGCAGATACATTGGGTAGTGTTGGTGTTATTGTATCATCATTGATCATTCAGCTTTGGGGTTATACATTGGCAGATCCAATTTGTTCATTGTTAATTAGTATTCTTATTTTCTTATCAGTATTACCATTGATTGCAAATACAGCCAAAACTTTATTACAATGCACACCAGAACCAATTCAATCGAATCTCTATCAAATCAATCAATACATTCTCTCCATCGATGGTGTACACAACATTATTAGTTATCATTTTTGGTCACACTATGATGATATGAATATTGCAACCTTAAAAATTCAATTGAATGAAACTGCCTCTTCCAATTCCTCTTTGGATACTGAGAAAATTAAAAAATCAATTTCAAAATATTTAAACAAAGATCATAATATTCACAAGTGTATCATAGAATTTATACCTTTACTATATAATAATCAACCAGGTAATGATGTACCATTAATAACTCATATCCATCATAATGATATTCATTCATCATCATCATCATCATCATCATCATCATCACATCATCGTCATAATTAAAAGAGAGAAAAAAAAAATCAAATAAATCATTTTTTAAATTTATAAATATATGCATTTATTTTTTTTTTTTTTACTTGAAATATTTAATAAGATGTGATGATTATTGGTTCTCTTAAAGAAAGAGCAACTGAGTTTTAATTTTTTTTTTATTTTATTATTTTTATTTTCTTTTTTCTTTTTTTTTCTACACACAATTGTGTGTTGTGGAATAATTAACAAATATTTCTTTTGTTTTTTATTTTTTATTTTTTTTTGGAAGGTCAAAAAGAACGAACAAAAAATTAAATTAACACCATTTTTTTTTTTAAAATTAAAAAAAAATTAATTTTTTAAAAATGAAAAGATTTTTTTTAAAAACAAATTTAAATTATATTTGTAGGAGCTTCAAACACAATAGTGGATTACTATTTTCAATAAATAACAATATTTTAAATAGTAGTAATAAAAGTAGTAATAAGATTTGTATTAATTTTAGAGTAAATTGTAAACTAAATAGGTTCTATAGTAGTGATAATAAAATGAATTTATCAGAGGATGAATGGAGAGTTAAACTTTCACCAGCTCAATTTAAAGTTTTGAGAGAGAAGGGTACTGAAAGACCAGATAGTGGTGAATATAATAAACACTATGAAAAAGGTGTTTATAATTGTGCTGCTTGTGATGCTCCATTATTCAAATCTGAACATAAATTTTCTTCTGGATGTGGATGGCCAGCTTTCTTTGATTCGATTCCAGGTGCTTTATCACTTCATGAAGATCCATCACTTCCAGGAAGACCAAGAACTGAAATTTGTTGCAAAAATTGTGTAAGTTTATTGTTTTTTTTTTAAAAACATATACCAAAAAAAAAAAAAAAAAAAAAAAAAAAAAAAAAAAAAAAATAAAAAAATTAATTTATTAACCATTCTAATTTCAACAAAGGGTTCTCATATGGGACATGTATTTAGGGTATGTACTTTTTTATTTATTTTTATTTTTATTTTTTTATTTTTTGAAAAATACACATAAAAAAATTTTAATAATAATAATTATTAAATTAAATTATTATTAAATTTATTTACTAATTTCTTTATTATTTTTTTTTTAGGGAGAGAAATTCAATACTCCAATTGACCAAAGACACTGTGTTAATTCAATTTCATTAAAATTCCACCCAGAAAAATAGAATTTTCAATAATTAATAATAAATAAAAAAAAAAAAAAAAAAAAAAAAGTTAATCAAGAGGACTTGAAGATCTTCAAGGGTTTTGTTTTTTTTTACAGATGAAGGATTCAATTTTTAATGTTATTTTATAAAATTAACAATTGTAAAAATATACTAGATATAGTTGCTCCAATTATTTGAGGTATTAACGTTGATACTAAATTAAAAGAGCTGAAATATGATGAACATGAAACTGGATGAGATATTGGTGCACCAAAACAGGTTGAATTCAATCTGAATTATTGAATGAGATGTTTCCTCTGATTCACATTTACCTCCACCCATACTACTAATTTCAAATGATTGAAAGAATGGTCTGTGAGTGATATCATGTAAAAATTCATAATGCCAGAAACTACTTAATACCAATGCTTCTTTTCTAGATGCAATTAAACTTTGCAATTCTTTTTAGTGCATCCATAAAATATTCATCTTGATCCTCTCTTTAACTTTTTCTGGTTCTTGTGAATCTTCAAATTTCTTTGATGTTGTTTTTTTTAATGATGAAATGGGGAATGTTTTTTTATTGTTGATTCACGTAAATTTTCAAATGTAAAGGATGGTATTTCTTTAACATCATCATATCATCATCATCATCATCATCATCATCATCATCATCATCATCATCATCATCATCATCATCATCATCATCATCATCATCATCATCATCATCATCATCATCATCATCATCATCATCATCATCATCATTATTTCGTTCATCTTAACCATCATCCCTATCATCATAATCTTCTTTTTTCTCATCATCACTACTCTCTTCATCATCAATGAAATAGTTTGAATTAGGTCTATTAGCTTTATCAATTTGATGTAATCTTCTCACTCCTAATAAAACTTTATCATCAACACCTTGTATACATTTATTAATTTAAGAGTGAATGTTTTTTTTCCTTCATGTTACAAACAAATATTAATACATGTGTGTCTAATTCTTAAATTGAACTGAGATCTCGTAGATCTATTTATTCATTTGAGAGAAAAAACAAATAAAAAAAAAAAAAATTTAGGAAATAAAAAAAGAAATTTTGCAAACAGGTGGTTCCTTATAAAAAAACAAAAAGAAAAAAAATAAAAAAAATAAATATTTATTTTTAAAAAAATTTGAAAAAAAACTTTATCATAAAAAAAAATACTTTTTAACTCTCATTAAATTGAGAAATGTCTACACCATTCAATATTAGTAATAGTATTAATATAAATTATCCAAATAATCAAAATAGTCATAACAATCTTGATAATAATGATGATTTAAATTCTTTGTATCCACCAATTAATCAACACCATTATACTATTAGTACCAGTCCAAGCACCAGTTCATTCTTTCCTATAACCTACACTACAAGTAATACCAACAATAATAATAATAATAATCCTAATAATAATAATAATAATAATCCTAATAATAATAATTCTAATAATAATAATCAAAGCGGAGGTAATATAAATATTAGTGTTAGCAATAGTAGTATTTATAGTGTTGGTAGTAGTGGTCAAATATTGTCAGCATCACAAAATAATAATAATCATAATATTAGTAATCCTCAGATAATCACATCATTAAATGGTGGCTATTTTAGTAGTAGATTAAATAATAATTTAGACTTTAAAAGCTATGTAGGTCAAAGAATTCAAACAATTCATAACAACAATCAATTATCTTCTTCACCATCATCACTCTTAACAACAACAACAACAACGACAACAACAACAACAACAAAAAATAATAATAACAGCAGCAGCAGCAGTAGTGGCAGTAGTCACAATAACAGTGATCATGAAAGCCATTCTATTGGTAATGGTAATAGTGGTCATGATAATCATCAAGGATCATTATTGTATCAGTCAAATATATTTAGAGATGGATTTGGTACATTCTTAAAATATTCTTACTTTAGTGATGTTACCATCATTGCAAACGAAAGAAAATATTTTCTTCATAAGGTTATTTTAGCTCATTCTTCACAATTTTTCTCTGATCATTTCGATCAACAAGAACCAATTGAAATAAATAATAATTGTAATGATGATACACCTTCATCTTCCTCTCCACCAATAAATAATAAAAATAGTAATAATATTCCCAATATTCCTAATAATCCTAATAATAATCTTAATAATAATAATAATAATAATAATAATAATAATAATAATAATAATAATAATAATAATAATAATAATAATAATAATAATAATAATAATAATAATACTAATAATACTAATAATAATACTAATACTAATAATAATAATAATAATACTAATGATAATCATCAAGGATCATTATTGTATCAGTCAAATATATTTAGAGATGGATTTGGTACATTCTTAAAATATTCTTACTTTAGTGATGTTACCATCATTGCAAAACGAAAGAAAATATTTTCTTCATAAGGTTATTTTAGCTCATTCTTCACAATTTTTCTCTGATCATTTCGATCAACAAGAACCAATTGAAATAAATAATAATTGTAATGATGATACACCTTCATCTTCCTCTCCACCAATAAATAATAAAAATAGTAATAATATTCCCAATATTCCTAATAATCCTAATAATAATCTTAATAATAATAATAATAATAATAATAATAATAATAATAATAATAATAATAATAATAATAATAATAATAATAATAATAATAATAATAATAGTAATAATAATAATAATCCTAATATATTAACAACATCAACAAATAATAACAATAGTAATATAAATACAAGCAATATTAATAATAGTTTTTTTAATTATCTTGGTAATAATACATATGAATTGAAGGGGGGTTTATTTTTAGAATTTTTTGAATTGGTTGTAATATATATGTATGAAGGGAAGGTTAATCTAACACCAAAGAACGCTTTACCAATATTATGGCTTTCAAATACCTATTCAATTAGAGGTTTAAAAAAAGTTGCAACCTTTTATCTAACAAGCTCAATCACTAAGGAGAATGCTTTGTCAATGCTAAACAAAGCAATCAATATTGATTCAGAGGATTTGGTTTCAAAATGCATTACTGTAATTTGTAAACATTTTAATCAAATTATCTTACCAAACTCTTTTTATAAATTATATTTAAATCAACAACAAAATAATAATAATAATAATAACAGCAATAATTTCAACCAGTTTATTTTACCAAACTTTAGTGGTCATAGTCGTAATAATAGTTATAATGTTGATGAAAGTAATAATAATAATAATAATAATAGTAGTAATAATAGTGGTAATCATGATCCACATTCATCAAATTCAGAAGAATCTTTTGTTCATTCAATAGATGATAATAACAATAGCAATATTAATAACAGTGATGAGTTATCAACAACAACAACAACCACAACAACCACTACTACCACAACAACCACAACCACAACAACAACTACTACAGCACCACCTATACCAATATTAGTTACACCATCAACAGATAAACAAATTAATTATCAAATATTAAAGGATAGTGAAAAATCATTAGATCCTAGTACAATTAATACCATACCAGAACTATTATCATTACCTTTAAATTTTATGATAAGATTGATGAAACAAAATAATTTGTCCGTTTCAAATGAATCGATAGTTTATAAGACCGTTTTAAAATATATTCAATATAATAGAGCCAATTTATCAGAGAAAGATATATGCTCACTATTTGAGGTGGTTAGATTCCCATTATTTTCCTATCAACAACTTGAAGAACTTGGTGATACATCAATAGTTCCTTCTTTTTTGATCACAGAGGCTTTACTTCAAAGATTGAAAATTCATGAAGGTCCAAAAGAAAAGGAAATCAAAGATCCAAAAGAGACCAAAGATTTAAAGGATTCTTGTATCACCATCAGTGGTGGTGGTAGTGGTGGTGGTGGTAATAGTGGAAGTTCATTATCATTATCAACAATAACAACATCTTCTTCTTTGAGTTTAAATAGCCAATCCAATGTAAATGTTCAAGATTGTGAAGATAGTATTGGTGGTTCCCTATCGCAAATGAGAAAAATACCAAGAACAGCATATGCAACATCTTTAGAGTATTCTCATGATTTCGATACATTTGGTGTATTTTATTATATTGGTACCAATGGTGGTAAAGAGGAATGGTCCAATCCTGCTTTAAGAGGTAGAGTTAGAGTTGCTTGCTCCTCTCAAGAAAAAGGTAGTGTAATCGATTGTTTCAATAGAACAAGCTCTGAATTTTGGTCAATGGATGTACCTGCCTCTTGGATTTCCGTTAATTTGGGTTCAAGTAGAACTATGGTTCCAACTTGTTACACTCTTAGACATGGTGGTAATAGTAAAGCTGATTGTTTAAGAAATTGGACTTTACAAGGTTCAATGGATAGTAAAGTAAGTAATAATAATAATAATAATAATATATATAATAATAATAATAATAATAATAATAATAATAATAATAATAATAATAATAATAATAATAATAATAATAATAATAATAATAATAATAATAATAATAATAATAATAATAATAATAATAATAATAATAAACAAGCTCTGAATTTTGGTCAATGGATGTACCTGCCTCTTGGATTTCCGTTAATTTGGGTTCAAGTAGAACTATGGTTCCAACTTGTTACACTCTTAGACATGGTGGTAATAGTAAAGCTGATTGTTTAAGAAATTGGACTTTACAAGGTTCAATGGATAGTAAAGTAAGTAATAATAATAAATAATAAATAATAATAATAATAATAATAATAATAATAATAATAATAATAATAATAATAATAATAATAATAATAATAATAATAATAATAATAATAATAATAATAATAATAAATAATAATAATAATAATAATAACAAAATTTTTATTTATTTTATTAGAATTGGACAGTATTGGTTAGACATAGTAATGATGCATCATTAAATGGAAATTTTAGCACTTGTTCTTGGCCAATACCAAATTGTACTCAAGCATATAGACATTTTAGAATTTTACAAACTGGCAGAAATTCTTCAAATCATAACTTTTTGTCAATATCTGGCATTGAATTTTATGGAGATTTATATGAAACAAGGATTTCTCAGAATTAAAAATAAAAAATTGTATTACTATAATAATAAAATTTTCTTTTCTTATTATTTTTTTTTAATAAAAAAAAAAAAATTTATTATTTGTTACCATTTAATATTTAAAGCATTTGTAGTTTTTTCAATTCTATGATATTGAGTATGAAGTTTTGTTTTTGAATCAGAAGAGAAACAACCATTTAACCAAGTGTTATAAATATTTTGAACGGATTGATTATCTATTGGTTGACGTAAGATAACATTTTCATTATATATTTCTTCAGAATCCAAGAGGATTGCTTTATTTTCTTTGATACCTTCAGCTTTAATTTGACCACCACCATTTATACAACCAGAAGGACAAGCCATAATTTCAACGAAATCATATTGAGAGGAGGCATCTTTTTTAGCAGCAATGTTTGTTTTAATCTTTCTAACAACATTTTGAATATTTCTAAAACCATAAGCTTGAGCGAAATTTAAAACTTTTTTACCATCGATCTCTAAAGAGACCTCTTTAAAGTCTTGGTTTCTACCGATTTTATATTCTATTGGCTCGACGATATCGACATTGAATAATTCCTTTGCGGCATATTTATAGACAAATTCTAAATAACCACCAGATGATCCTTTAATACTATAGAATTGATTTGAGGGTGATAATTGAAAGAATTGATTCTCAATGGAGGAGTTGTTCTCCTCCTCTTCCAGCGATAGGAAATCAATATCTTTCTCTTTAAATAGGTCCAAGATTTCAGTGGTTGATAATACACAATCCACATCTTTGGTTTTAAAAATATCATTATAGAAATCATTTCTAGATGCTTCCAATTTCTTATCGTAACAAGGCATAATTGTAACATGATAGATATTCGATGGCTTTGTATTGATGATCTTTTCTGCGAAATAATATTTAACAAGTGTTCCCATAATTTGTTGAGGTGATTTCGTTGTACTAATATATGGTAATATAAATTCACCATGAGTTTTCTCTGAATAACAAATCCAACCTGGACATGCTGATGATAACATTGGCAATGGATAAGGTCTTTCTTTAGCATCACCACTATCGTTATCATAATCGGCATTACTATTTATATAGGTTTTTTTATATCTTGCTACAAATTCTGCAGCAGACTCTAATAATGAAAAATCTCTACTAAAACTAGAATCAAATAAGTAATCTATATTCATTTTTTTAAAAAATGTTTTTAATTTTTTTACCACCTAATTTTTATATAGTTTTTACATGATAATGATGATATTGTGTTAGAAAGTATTCTCTTTGGGTATAACACAAATACTTTGATTGATTGTTTTAAATCCCCGCCGATTCGATCAGAATGAAACATTTACTACTTACAGATAATGTTGAAATTTTAAAATGAGAAGCTAATGAAGCCCTGGATTGTGGTGATAATGTTATTACAATTGTTTTCTTTTCCTCCTGATGGTTACTATCGTTATTGTTATTTACATTCAATAAAAACTCTGAAATACTTTGTGCTGTAATTAAAACACTCTCTGCTGATGTAATACATCCACTACATGCTAAACAATCATTTAATGTAATAGTAGCTTTTTCTAATGATTTCTTAGTTCCATCCTCTGAAATTTCAACATATCTACCATCTGATTCAATTTGAATTTTGGAATTTCCCTATTTTTTTTTTCCATAATGTTAATATATGAAATTAAAATAAAAGAAAAAAAAAAAAAACAATACAGAATCATTTGATTTTTCAATTTCAACAGGTTTAATACATATTTGAGATGGAATAATATAATCAAACTCTGTCAGTTTTAAAACCGATGAAAATTTATCCTCTCCCTTGCTCATTTTTTTTTTATTAATGTTATTTAAGTTTTATTATGTTGGGAAAAATGAAAAATAAAAATAAAAAAAAAATTAAAAATTAAAACAAAAAAAAATCATAAAAAAATTAATTAAAAAAAAAAAGAACCAAAAGAATATCTCGAATCTTTTT
>JH723023.1:10612-21331 GCA_000277465.1 Dictyostelium intermedium | reverse complement strand
ATATATAATAATAATATAAAAATAAAAAAAAAAAAAAAAAAAAAAAAAAAAAAAAAATTAAATTAGATACAGAACAATATTCTGAAGAAGCAGTTGAATTATTAATTAAAAAGATTGATAATAAATCTAACGATAAAACAGTTATTGAAAGTAATACACTAATTTTTAAGACATTAGCAGATTGGTCAAAAGTTGAGGATAACAGAGAAACAATCATTAGATCACCATCGAATGTTATTGGAAAGACCCTTTATTTATTTGAATTCTTATTACCAAATGGCGTAGAAACCTTAAATACTAATACAACAGTGGAACAATCTGAATTATTTTCAATGATTTGTAGATTAATTGGTAATTTAACCTATGAAAATACACCAAATCGTGAGTTTATTTTTGATAAATCTCCTTCCATTTTAAAATATATTTCAAATTTTATCTCTCAAACAAAATTCCAACCATTACAAAGAACTTCTTGCGCTGCTACTGCAAATCTTTCTTCTGAAACTGGTAAATATTTTAATTCTTATGAAAATCCCTCTCTCTCCAAGAAACTAATTTTAAATTTTTTTTTTTTTAAAATTGTATTGATCATCCATAAGAATTCATCCAACTTGAATTCTTTAAATTAGGTGTAGTTTCAACTTTGATCGATTTAATTTGTAGAGAAACTACAACTGATGATGTTAACCAAATGGCAATTAAAGCATTTAATAATTTAGTTGATAATGGTAATGATTTATAATAATAATAATAATAATAATAATGGTAATATTAATATTAATCTTTTTATTCCTTTAATAGAAAAAACTCAAGTTGATATTCATTTCAAAGAAATCCACAGATTATTAGGACAATTAAAGAAATCATTAAATAAAGAAGGTTATTATGAAAACTCATTTGCCAATGATTTAGTTTCATCATTATCAACTCTTTCTCTTAATAGTAGGTTCTTTTTTTTAAAAAAAAAAAAAAAAAGTATACTAATAATTTTTATTTTATTTATTATTTTGGTCTATTATTATTATTATTATTATTATTATTATTATTATTATTATTATTATTATTATTATTATTATTATTATTATTATTATTATTATTATTATTATTGTTATTGTTATCATTATTATCGATAGTAATTGAGTTAATAGTACAATTTAAATTTGAAAATTCACATATTGATAAATTTGATAAATTTGGTGGTAAAACATTTTCAAATAATTCTTTTCTGTATGAAGAGATTTTCAAAGTTTTTAAAGCTATCAAATGATTTAAATCGCCCAATTTAATTGGCTTATCACGATTATTCCACTCTTTACCTAAATCTAGTGTTGTTAAGGTTGTTGAAAACTTTGAGAATAGCTTTGGTGTTAAATTAATATTAAATCTTGAGCAAACTCCAATTGATAATTTAATTAATGATGGAAATTTACATAATTGTTCATATAGAATATTAATATCTTTTTCTGCAATACCAATATTAACTATTGAATTGAAATAAATTGGTATCATTGATAATTTTATATCATCATCACAACATGATATTGGGAATCTAATTTCTCTATGTTTAACTGTTTTTGGTATTATCATTTGACTACTTGTTTTTATCGTTGTACTACTATTACTATTGTTATTATTATTATTATTATTATTATTATTATTATTATTATTATTATTATTATTATTATTATTATTATTATTATTATTATTATTATTATTATTATTATTATTATTATTATTACTATTGACATCTGTAGTCATTTCTTCTTCAACTTCTATAATTGGCTTTAATGTTTCTTTTTCCTTTTCCTTTTCTTTTTCCTTTTCTTTTTCTTTTTCTTTTTCTTTTTCTTTTTCTTTTTCTTTATCCTTCTCTTTATTATCATTGTTGTTATTATTTATGTTATTTATATTTTCTGTTCTTTCCTTATTTTCATTTTCTTTATTTGAAGAGTTTTCATTATTTTCTTTTTCTAAATTAAATAAAAATTAGATTTTATTTTCTTACTTTTTTTTATTTATTTTATTTTTATTTTTATATTTTTATTTTTATTTTCATATAATTTTATTTTATTATTTCTTCTTTAATTATTTTTATTTTTATTTTTTATTTTTTATTTTTTTATTTTTATTTTTATTTTTATTTTATTTTATTTTATTTTATTTTATTTTATTTTTTTAAAAAGATTATATTTTTATTTTTATTTTTTTTTTTGTATTTATTTTGAAATTTTTATTTATTCTTATTTATTTTATTTTATTTTTTTAAACAATAATTATTATCATTTAGAAAAAAAAAATAAAAAAAAAATAAAAAAAAATATAAAATAAAAAATTATATACATACCTTCTTCATTTATTTTATTATTTTCTATATTATTGTTTTTAGAAATAGTGGAGTTTGTATGATTACCATTAATACTATTTTCATCGTTTCCATTTGTAGTGATATTTTCTTTATCGTTTTCTTTAGAATCTTCATTTATTTTATTATTTGATTTTTTAACATTGATAGATTCATCATTATTTTTAAAATTTTCATTTAAATTATTACTTTCGAGTTCCATCTCTTTTTCAGTAGTAATATTTAAATGATCATCACTAACTGTACCATTATCCTCAGGGTTTGTTGGTTTTTTGGCTGTAAAATTAATTCTAAATTTTCCATTCTCTATTTGTTTTAAAACTGTATTTGGACTGGCCATTGGTGATTTACTTTGGTTACCATTTGGTGGGCTACTTGGTGCATTTTTATTTGGTGTTGTATTTGTTGACATTTTTTTTTTCTTTTTTTTTTTATTTTTTTATCTTGGTATTTAAATTCTTTTTTTATTATTTTTTATTTTTTTTTTAAAAAAAAAAATTATTATTTATATATTATTATTTTTTTAAAAAAAAAAACTTATTTAAAATGTTTTATTATTATTATTATACTATTATTATTAATTATTTTATTATTTAAAAAAAAATTATAATGTTGTTTTATATTTAACTGATAGATTAATTAATATTTTAGTAAAACGAAAGGCAAGTGGAAATTATTTTAAATAATAAAAAAAATAAGAAAAAAAAAAAAAAAAAAAATAGAAAAAAAAATTCAAACAAAAAAAACTCACAATGGCACAAAAAAATAAAAAAATAAAAAAATAAATAATAAAGGATATTATTGAAATCAATAAAATTATAATTTTATTGACTTCAATATTATTATTGTTATTATTATTATTATTATTATTATTATTATTATTATTATTATTATTATTATTATTATTATTATTATTATTATTATTATTATTATTGATGTTGTTATTACCGCTGTTATTGTTATTGTTATTGCTACTATTTACATTAATTGAATTTAATTGATTTGGATTACGTGATACAATTAAACGTTTATTTGAATTTGGAGTTGAAGCAGTTGGAATTGGTAAAGATGAAGATGGGTTTGGTATATAATCATCATCATCATGATCAGAGGATGAATAATCAGAATCAGAAGATTGTGAACTATTTGAAACATAATTTGAAAGTCTACCTTTTTTAGTGCTCTTTAAAGATTGAATATCAACATTATCGGCAATACCCAAATCAAATCTAGATTTTTTAATATCTTCAGGTGTTGGATTGGTTGGTACTAAACCAGTTCTTTTCAATGCACGTACTTTATCATAAATTTGTCTTTCCGAATATTTACCACCACTAAATGGTTTAAATGTTAATATTGTTCTTACATCTTTCCCAAATAATATAACCAAATCACATAACACCTTAACTTCTTCCTCAGGAAATTTAGTACGTTTTCTTTCACCTTTTTTACTGCCATTTGTTGTTGTTGTAGTAGTTGTTGTTGTTGTAGTTGATGAAGATGATAAAGATGATGATGACGTTGTTGCTGATCCTGTAGTTCCTATTGTAATTGTATTGTTATTGGTTGAGTTATTTAATGATGGGGAAATAATATTTGGATTTTGATTATTGTTTGATAAATTTAATTGTGTTGAGTTATTTGATAAATTTGTTGATAATGAATTATTATTATTATTGTTATTAATATTATTAATATTATTATTATTATTGTTATTATTATTATTGTTATTTAAATTATTAATATTATTATTGTTATTGTTATTATTAATATTATTATTATTATTATTAATATTTAAACCAGAATTTAAATTGTTAATATTATTATTATTATTATTATTATTAGTATTGAATTGATTGAAATTACCATTACTTGAATCAACTCCACTATTTGAGAATTCATTATTAAAATTACTATTACCATTTGTTGGGTCAACTCCAATTGAGGGATCCCAATCCTCACTGGCTTCATCATAATCTCTTTTTCCCATTGTTGATAAAGATTTTATTGGTTTTTTTTAAAAATATATATAATATATTTATAAATAAAAATTTATTGTTGAATTGTTTTTTTTTATATTTTTTTATTTTTTTTTATTAAAATTTATAAAAAAAACCTCTTTTTTTTTAAATGATTATTAAAAAAAAATGTTGATAAAAAAAATGAGTTGGAATTGAAAAAAAATGATAAAATTGTAATTTGAAAATTATGTTGAAATAAAGAAAATAAATATAGGTTTTAAAATTGACTAAATTTTTATTAATTTCTAATATTTATAAAGCTTTTTTTTTTTTTATATTGTTGAGACAGGTGTGTGAGTGACTGAAAATGAATGTGAGTGAATAAATGAAATAAATGTTTTTTTTTTTATTTTTTATTTTTTTTATTATTTTTTTATTTTTTTTTTTTTTTTTTAAATTTTTTTTTTTTTAAATTGGGTGTGTGAAAATGTAACTTTTTTTCTTTTTTTTTTTAAAAAAAAAATTATTAATTATTTATATACATATAATGAATTTATTAATATGGTATTTTTTTGATGATGGGTTGACCTCAACAACAACTGTTTTTTTTTTTAATTTTTTATTATTTTTTTCTAATATTTTTTTTGGTGTGTGTGTGTGGTAATTTATCATTAATTTTTGTATTTTGTTATTTTTTCTTTTTTTTTTTGTTATCAAAGATTGGGGGAGGTCAACCAAATTATGATTATTTTTTTAATTTTTTTTTTTTTTTAAATATTTGAAATATGTTTGAGATTGAGATATGGTTGAAAAGGAAAGTAGATCTATAAAGTAAAATAAACTCAAAACCAAAATTTGATATTAAATAATTAAAAAAAAACAATAACCATTAAAAAAAAACGAGCAATTTGAAAAAATTAAAAAATTGGTTTACAATCTTTTTGTTGACTTTGGTTTTGTTGATTAAAAATTGAAAAAAATTAAGCGACAAAAAAAAATCCAAAAAAAAAAAAAAAATGTAAAAAAAAAAAGTTCAAATAAAACCTGAGCAGAAAAAAAAAACCCAAAACAAATTTCAAAATATTGAACAAACCAACAATTAAATTGTTTTCAAAAATTTAAAATTTTCTTTGCCATCAATTTCTTAAGAAACAAAGATTTTTTTTTATTAACAAATCTTATTTGAAAAGTTTTATACCTAAATTATATCTATCTCAATAATTTTTTTATTGAATGTAAAAGATAATTTAAAATTAAATATCAGTCAACATCCATAAACAGGGTTCCCTTTTCTAATTTAAATAGAAAATTTTCCAGAGTTGAGTTTTAATTTCTCCTCTAAAAAAATAATTTTATTTTTTTATTTTTTTTTTTATTTCCCTATTCGAAAAAATATTGAAAGCCTTAATGACTTCGATTCACGGTAAAAGGCGAAAATCTTACACGTTTTGAATCGAAGTCGGAAATAATTTTTTTATTTTTTTTTGTTATTAACCTCATCCTTGCGGATGTGTTCTATTCATATTTTTATTCATGGTAGAGACTCGAACTTGCATCCGATCTCTGGAGACCCTTGAATTTTTTTACAAATGGCTTCCCAAGACAAGAGTCGAACCTGTGATCAATCATTTCATTTTTTAAAATGGTTCTACTGAGACTCGAACTCAGATTACAGGATTCAAAGTCCTGGGTGCTAACCAATTACACTATAAAACCTTTGATGTTTTTGAAAAAAAAATAGCATTTAATTTTTTTTTTTTTTTTTTACCTTTTTAGGTCGAAATTACCATTTTAGGACGAAATCGCAGGGATCTCAAGAATCGCAAGAATCGCAGAAATCGAAAAAAATTCATAAATAAACTAAGTCTTAAGACTTTAGGGGAGAAACTAGAAATAGTATTATCCAATTGAAAAAATTTTTTTTTTTTTTTTTTTTTTTTTGTTTATTTGAATTTGGAAAAACAGCCAATTTGGCTGTTTTACAATTTTTACAATTTAAAAAAAATAGGAAAAACAGAATCGACTTAAAATTTGAATTCAAAAGCTCAGGTCCAACATTTAATTATACTATTCCAATTATAAGAAAAATTACAAAATAACGAAGAGATACTTTAAAAATTAAATTACCAAACAGATTGATAACTTTAGTAAAACTGGATTAGATTAGATCTTCCCTTCTTAATCCCAATTGAACCACCATTAAAAAAAATTAAACAATTCACACATCTATCAAATTATTAGACTAAATATTTGTGAAAAAAAAATGAGAAATTATTCTAAATTGTTTAACAAAAAATTAAACAATTGAAAATATACAAAAAAAAAAAGTCATGTCTTAAAAGCTAAAACAAAATAATTTTATATACATATTATTAGGTCGCTACCCAAATTTGATTATCATTATTGTTATTATTATCATTACATACTATTATTATTACTATTATGACCATTAATATTTAAATTATTAATAATATGAATTTCACTGGTGTTATTCTAATGATGGATTTGTAGTGGCATTATTTATGTTGAGGTTACATTCATCTTACTTAAACCCAAATCTGATATTATCAAACGATTATCCTTAATTAATATGTTTCTTGGATTTAAATCATTATGAACTATATCTTGACTATGCAAAAAGTGAACACCATTTATCATTCCAATTATTAGATCTAATAATCTATTATTACTATTACTATTATCACCCGTTGTTTGTTTAATAAAATCACCTAGCTTCAATTCATCCACTAGAGTTTGTAATGAACCATCACATAAAGTTAAACCTAGGTAAACACAATTCTCATCTTCTTCCTGATCGATGTATCCAACGATATTCAAGTTTTTATTTGTGAGCCCAATTAAAATTTCAATCTCTTTACCAATTAGTGGATTAAACATCTTTTGCATTTGTTTAATGGCCACTGGAATTCTATTATTCCAAATTCCTTTAAACACCAATGTACCATTTGATCCTCTACCCAATACATTAGTCTCTTTTCTATTAAATTTAAATTTACCAATTGAAACATCATATGTATCATTAATTTTTTCTTGTTTGTTTATATTAGGTTGAATATTTTGATTTTGATTTTGATTTTGATTTTGATTTTGATTTTGATTTTGTTTTTGATTTTGGTTTTGGTTTTGGTTTTGGTTTTGGTTTTGGTTTTGGTTTTGGTTTTGATTTTGATTTTGATTTTGACTTTGATTTTGATTTATAATTTGTGATAAAGTATGTGCTGGTGTCGGTGTTGATGTTGGTGTTGATATTGGTGTTGATGTTGGTGTTGATGTTGTTTTTAGTTTTGGTGCTGGTTTTGGTGCTGGTTTTGGTGCTGGTTTTAGCTTTGGTGATGATTTTGGTACTGATTTTGGTTCTTTTTGATTTTGTCTTATAGGTTGGGATAATGTTGGTTGTGGTATTGATGTTGGATTCGAAGATGATTTCGATGTTGATTTCGATATTGATGTTGATATTGACGCTGTTGTTGATGTTGACGGTCGGCTTGGTGATAAAGTTTGTGTTAAAACTTGGTTTGGAGCTGATAGCGGAGTGAGAAGTTTCTTTGGATCTTGCTGATTAATTTTCGATATGTGCTCATTTTGTTTTTTGTCTGATTTTGTTGTTGTTGTTGTTGTTGTTGTTGTTGTTGTTGTTGTTGTTGTTGTTGTTGTTGTTGTTGTTGTTGTTGTTGTTGTTGTTGTTGTTGTTGTTGTTTATCTTTTGATTGTTTTTTTGATTGTTGTTTCTTTTTTAATTTTTGAGCATCACTTTCTTTTTTAATTGATCTAATAACTCTTGCTCATTTATTGAAGCAATTTTTAATTTTTCTTTTAGGTCGACATCAGGTAGGGATTTTTCTTTTTGGTCCTCCTGGTTTTCTTTTACAGTGTTTGATTCATTCTTTTGAATTATTTTTCCGTTTTCTTTTTCTTTTTCTTTTTTATTTATATTGATAAGGGAATTCATAATATTTAAATTGACACTACCATTAAGTAATTTTGGGTTCATATATTTATTGATATTAAAACCTTTAATTGAGGAGGGTGTAAAGTTTCCTTTTGTTAAAAGAAATTGAACATCCAATAGTCTTACTGATTCAGAATATTTAATATCACCATTTGAAAGTGTATCATAGCTATAGAGTGCTCTAACTTTAAATAGCATCAATTTCATTTCATCATTTGTAACATGTTCTGCAAGTGCACGTAACCAAACAACTGGTTCAACTGTGGTATCTTCAAGAATAGTTTTATCACTACCATCACTACCACTACCACCATTAGAATTATCATTACCACCACCACCACCAGCATTATAAATTGATATTAATATGTGAATTACATCCAATCTAGTTGTTAAAAATATTAAAGGTACACCATTATCCGATAGCTTTGGTATACCTTGTGGTAAAATTGAATTGAGTAACTCCAATATTTTAGTGATTGTTTCTGTGGTTGGCTTTTCTTTTCTAATGAATTTAATTAGATCGGTTGATTTTAATAGTGATTGTTTCAATTTAAATTGACCACCTCCAGTTAGATTATTAATGAAAGACTTTAATAGATTGTAATTACAAGCCTCGATTAGATTTGATAACATTGATGTATGAGATTCTTCAATTTCTATATAGGTACTATTATCACCACTGTCTTTAGGATTTTTAGGTGATATAGTTATCCAATCAATTTCATAAAGTTCCGTTGCCTCTTTGATTTCATTATTGATTACAATTGATTTGGATGTTAGAAAATCTATAAACTCAATGACTTTCTCCTCTTTATAACCACCAAAGAAACATTTTAAATCAATAATTTGCTCTGGATAGGGTGCACTAGAATATAGGTTTTCAATGGTTGATGGATCTTTATTCAATGGTAAAAAGCCAAGAGATTCATTATATTTAAAAAGGTGTTTAAAAATCTTTGGTGAAAATTGTCTAGAACAACTTGAAAATAATTGAATACAAAATATTCGAAGTTTAAAAATACCATCCTCATCACTTGGATTAACATTTGATGGTGCACAATCACCCATTCTAAATAAAAGTTTTTTAAAGATTTTAATACTATCGAATTTACAAGCAAACTCAAATATTTGATAATCATCCATCGAATCCTTTTCATTTGGATCAATAACGGAATTCACTTGTAAGAATAATAAAAACTCTTTGGAATTATCATATCTAAGTGAATGAAGTATTGAAAGTGTTGAATATCTTGAAAGAATCTCTTCATTTGATGAAAATCTATCGGTAGAGGTATTGATAATATCGAATAGTCCTGTATTTTTAAAGGATGTTGGTACACTTGGAACATAATTCTTAAATAATATTTTTAGGAATATTAAATCATAGTGTGTCTCTTTCTTTACTATCCTATTAAATAGGTTTCCAATTGATAGGAAAAAAAACTTTCCCCTTTCTTTTGATGAAAAAATTTCCTTTGAAAAAATATTAAAAAATTTAATAAATGAATTCATTCCATAACATTCAACTATACAATCACAAAAAATTTCCCAATTTTGCGATTTATTCACTGCTGTAATTTCTCTAATAATTGATCCAACTGATTTTAAACAATCTTTACTATATTATTTATTATACAAATAAAAAAATAAATAAATTATGAAATTTAAAAAAAATAAAAAATAAATAAAAAAATAAAAAAAAACTACACTTTTCTCCATATGTTTTCCTAAAATCTTGAATCGTTGGTAATCCTTTATAAATTGCACCATCATCATCATCATCATCATCATCGTTATCACTATCGTTGTCATCATCGTTGTCATCATTGTTTTCTTCGTGATTGTCATTTTCCTCTTCTTTATCTTCACTTTGTTTACCATCACCATTTTCATCTTCAACTTTGCAAAAATATGATAATACAAATAAACAATGAATCACTTTTGAAATATGATAACCAGGTTTTGAAACTTTTTGGTCATCAAAATTAACTTTTAAAAGGTTAAACCCATAATTTTTATCAATTGTATCAAAAAGTGATAAATATTTTTCATCTTTAATCTTTAAATCTTTCTTCTTTTTACCCATCTTTTAACAAATTATTTCTTTTTTTTTTTTTTTTTTTCCTTAAATTATCATAACATCAACTTTTATAAAAGTTTGTTTGATAACCCTATTTTGGTCACTGTTTTAAAAAATTGTTAAAAAAATTTTAAAAAAATATTTCATCGTGCGAAATATTCAAAAAAAAAAATAAAAATAAAAAATAAAAAGGTAAAGCCAAAAAAATAAAATAAAAATAAAATAAAATAAAAAACAAAAAGAATTGATTGTTATTTAAATATTATTTCTCGATCATCCCAGTTCTAATTTTTTAATGGATTTGCATATAATTTATATTAAATTTGGATGTTGTAAGAAATAAAAT
>AJWI01002818.1:0-24920 GCA_000277465.1 Dictyostelium intermedium | reverse complement strand
AAAATAAAAAAAAAAAAAAAAAAAAAAAAAAAAAATTCGGTTGTGTAATTGTGTTAAACTTTCATACACAAACACACAGGCACACAAAAATACAAACACAAATAAAAATTGTTTCATTTTATTTAATAATTCCATATTTTTTAAATTTGGGCGGCGAATCTTGATTAAAAAAAATCTGAGATATCAAGATTAGTAGAGGTGTTAAAAAAAAAAAAATTAAAAAAATTAAAAATTGATAAATTTCAAAAAAACCAATTTTTTTTTTTTTGCAACCAACCTCTATATTGAATAGAGACACATTAAAACACATATCACATCAAATATACAAGTATTCATATAAGATCATAAATACATAGAGAGAAAGGGAGAGAGAGAGAGAGACAGAGAGAGAAACAGAGATATATATATTTATATATATACTGATTTATATATATATAAATAAATAGAAAATGGCAAATAAAAATCAATTAAATAGTAGTAATGGTAGTAATAGTAGTAATGGTAGTAATGGAGCACCAATGATCAATACAGATAAATTCATAGTAAAGATACATTCATTAAGTGTATCACATACATCAAAGAATTCCAATATTTATTTGGTTGGTGATTTCGATCAATTTAAACAATTTAAAACTGAAACCAAAAAATCCTCATCAACACATGGTTCTTGTATCTATAATGATTTTTCAATGGAGTTTCAATATGAGACTAAATACATTCACAAATTGGATCATAAACATTTTAAAGTTTGTGTTTATAAAAAGAAATCAATTGGTTCCGATAAACATATCGGTAGTTTTGGTGTTGATCTTTATACATTGGCTACTGGGCCAATCTCTCATGATGTTATCTTTCAAAAGGATAATACTGGTGTTGGTCGTTTACAATTTAGACTTGAAATGAGTCATGTCACTGATATTCAAATCTCTTTTAAATCAATTTTATTATCAAATTTAATGAAACAATCTAATTATCAAATTGATTATTCTTTAAAGTAATTGTTTTTTTTTAAAATACATATATATATATATAAATAATAATAATAATTCTAATATATTTATTAATTTTTTTTTAAAAAAAATATTAGTAAAATTAATCCATTAAAATCATCAATTATTGAAAATACTATTTGTCCAAGTTGGTATAATCAATCATCGATATTAATGAATTTACCATTAAAGGATTTGGTTGATGGTAATTTATTTTTCAATCTTAGGGATTCTAAACATTCAAAAACAATTGGTGAATTAAAGTTACCAGTGAAATCGATATTCTCATTTGTTGAGGGTGATATAAAAGTTATTAAAACTTTATTTTACAATGATAAACAAAATAAAATTTGTGATGCTTGCATTGAAATTCAATTTAATAATATACCACAGTTAACACAACTTAGAGGTGGCATTCAAACTGAACAAGGTATTAGAGGTGCTGAATCTTATTTCTCTGGTGTACCATTACCAAAGATAATTGGCGAGATTTCAAATGCGTCAACATCCGATGGCTATAATAAGGAAACTCAATTACAACATGTTAAATTACCCGATGGTTGGGAATCTAGAATCGATCCTTCCTCTGGTAAAGTATTCTATTTAAATCATAATAATAAAACAACTTCTTGGATTTCACCTTTAGAACATGCCCCAGTTAAAAAAAGATCTCCAACCGTTGTAATTTCAAATCCAATTAATCCATTACAATCTCAAACAACAATACAAAGTATAAATAATAATAATAACAATAATAATAATAATAGTGCAAGTAATATACAGCAAATAGCACAACAACAACAACAACAAGTATTACAACATCAACAACAAATACTACAACAACAACAACAACAAATATCTCAACAACAACAACAACAAATAGTACAACAACAACAACAAATGTTACAACAACAACAACAACAAATGCTTCAACAACAACAAATATTACAACAACAACAACAACAACAACAACAACAACAACAACAACAACAACAACAACCAAAAAAAGAAATAAGAGGAGAGGACTATAAAATAAGTAGACCAAAGAAAACACCAACAACACCAGAAGAAGCGGCACTTGTTATTCAAAGAACATTTAGAAATCATAAAAAGCAAAGTTACAATAAAACAATTAGAAATTCAAAGACAATAATACCTCCTAATAATGTTCAACAACCACAACAACAAACAGAGAAACCAAGTATATATCAAGTGTTTGGGCAACAAATCGACCAAGATCTACCAAATGGTTGGGAAGTTCGTCAAGATCAATTCGGTAGAGTATTTTATGTTGATCATATTAATCGAACCACTACTTGGACTCGTCCAACTGTAAAACAACCAAAAAAGCAACAACAAGCTACATATGTACAACAAAGAAAATAAAATAATTTCATTTAAAAATAAACTCGATTCATATATTTATTATACAAGTACATTATATAAACAATTAATAAACAACTGTTTATTAATGTTTGTTAATTAGTGTTTGTTGTAAATGAAAATTTTTTTTTATTTTTTTTATTTTTTTATTTTTTTTTTCCAACTGCGAAAAAAATGAATTTAAAAATTTTGCACCAAAAATGCATTAATATTTTTTTTAAATTAATTTTTTTATTTTTTAAAATTTTTTTTCTCCATTTTTTTTTTTTTAATTCATTTCATTACCAATTTAATTTTGACGAAAATAAATTATTTTTAGGATCATTGATCCTACATGTCAAATTTAATTTTTTTTTTTTAAATTTTTTTTTCAAATTAATAAAATAAAATCATCAAATCATAAATAAAATGTCAACTAATGGCAGTAATCCTCCACCTACCACTGGTTCAACTTCATCAAATCAGACAACTGCAGCATCATCATCAACAAACCCAACACAACCAACAGTAACAACAACAACAACACCAACACCAGCAGCAGCAGCAACAACAACAGCAACAACAACATCAGCATCATCATCATCATCAAATCCAACACAACCAACAGCAACTACATCATCATCATCATCAGGAGGAAGCCCAGTTAATTTTGAATCATATGCCAGAAGATGTTTCGAGTTAAATAATAACAACGAACAAACTCAATTGTTAGCATTGGTTACAGAGATTAGGGATAACATAGAATTAGTTCACACCGTTGAATATCCAACATTTTTAAATTTTTTATTTCCTGTTTTTTATAATATTCTAAGACAAGGTGCTGTAAGTATATATTTTATTAATTAGTTTGACTTTATTTTATTTTATTTTATTTTATTTTATTTTATTTTATTTTGTTTTATTTTACTTGGTTGATTGATCGATTGTTTAACACCAAATATATATTTATTAATTAAACATATGTTGTAGGTTCAATTTAATGATGGACCAGAACAAAAGATTAGAAATACAATATTGGATATATTAAATAAATTACCAAACAATGAATTACTTAGACCACATGTATTGGTTTTATTACAATTATCAATGTATTTGTTAGAGGTTGATAATGAAGAGAATGCATTGATTTGTCTTAGAATCATTATAGAACTTCACAAGAACTATAGAAATTCTTTAGAGAGTGAAGTTCAACCATTTTTAAATATAGTTTTAAAATTATATACAGATCTACCTTCAACAATTGAAAAAACTTTTTTACCAGCAGCAACAACAACAACAACAGCAACAACAGCTACATCACCACCATCCGCAACTACAGGTACAAATACAATTACAACACCACCACCTGCAACACCACCAACATCAACATCGACAACAACTTCCACTGCAATATCACCAACATCATCAACGACAACAACAGTAAATCAAGTTATTACACCACCATCACCACCATATATGATAAAAAGTATTGAATCATTTAAAATTTTAACAGAATGTCCAATAATTGTTATATTGTTATTTCAATTATATAATAGTTATATGGGTAGTAATGTACCGAAATTTATACCATTGATCATTGAGACCCTATCATTACAAGCACCTATCAATGCATCGGTTACACATCATGCACAGTATGTCGATTTAATAGCGGCACAAGTTAAAACACTTTATTTATTGGCATACGTTTTAAAATGGCATATGGAACAAATTAAACAATACTCTGATCGTTTCCCAAGATCAGTTATTCAACTATTACAAAATTGTCCAGCACATTCATCGGCCATTAGAAAAGAGTTATTGGTTACATTACGTCATATTCTATCATCAGACTTTAAATCGAAATTCATCGTTTACCTCGATATTCTTTTAGATGAAAAGGTTATTTTGGGTACAAGTAAAACCTCGTATGAATCATTAAGATCGATGGCGTATGGTTCATTGGCAGATTTCATTCACAATATGAGGGCTGAATTAAGCATCAATCAAATCGCAAAGGTAATCTCAATCTATAGTAGACATTTACATGATCAAACCAATCCGATATCGATTCAAATCATGTCGGTTAAATTAATCATATCTCTCATCGATGTAATTCAAAGGAAACAAGATCCACCCGAATTTAAATCACGTTCAATCATTTATAGGGTCATCGAATCGTTTATTAATAAATTCTCTTCATTGAAACGTTCGATTCCAAAGTTACTTGCGGATCAACAAAAAGAAAAAGAAAGAGAATTAAAAGATCCTCAATTAACTAAAGACAAATTGGATGTTTTATCCATTAGTGGCGGTCCAAATACAACTACCAATAGTACCGGTGAAATTGTAATTATAGATCCCGTTAAGGATACTAGAACCCTAATTAAAACATTGACATCAAGTCTTAGAAATATATTTTGGTCTTTAAATTCTTGTCCAGTAAATAAACCAGGTACTGGTATTGTTAGTGTTCCACAGCAACAATCGGCCACCACCACCACAACAACAGCAACAGGTACAATTATACCGGCGGTTAGAATCGCATTACCTTCAATTGAAGAGAGTTTACTATTCATTAAACTATTTAAGAGTACAGTTAAATGTTTCCCAATTTATGGTGGTTGTAATCCATCACCACAAGAGGAGAAAGAGATGATCGAAAATTTTACAGCATCTTTTATGATGTTAGATCAACGTACCTTTCAAGAGGTCTCAACTTTTATTTTACCATTTCTTTATCAACGTTCATTGGACAATCCAACATTATTATTAATTCCACAAGGTTTTCTATTGACTCAAATGAATCAAAGCGGGGTTAATAGAATCTTTTTGGAGATTCTAACTCCTTTCCTGTATGAAAAAATTAAAAATTTACAACCAACCGATAAACCTGATATCTGTTTGATTAAATTGATAAAGTTAGTTTTTAATGCGATTCAACCAAATGCAAATAATAGTGGTGTTGGTGGCATTGGTGGATCAAGTGGATCAAGTGGCACAAATAATAATCAACCAATTGATTCAACATGTGTTCAACAAGTTTTATCATCGATGATTTTAATATTATTGAAATTGGTTACAGAGAGTAAACAAACCGACTCAATTCAATATCTACTATTATTGAAAACCATTTTTAAGAGTTGTACAAGACCCGATCAAAGTAAAGAGATCATACTTTTATTCCCAATCATTTTAGAGACATTGAATGATCTATTGCTATCAAGTAGCTATTCAACGATGATACCAGCGGCTCAACAATTGTTAATAGAATTATCATTGTCAATACCCGTTCAAATCGCTACATTATTGCCATCGTTACATCTATTGGTTAAACCATTGATGTTGGCATTGGATTCAAGTTCATCGGAATTACTATCAACCACATTTAGAATATTGGAGTTAATAGTTGACAATGCAACCGGTGATTTCTTACTATTCACTTTTCGTGATAATAAATCTGAATTCTTGCAAATTCTAAGTAAGCATTTACGTCCAGCTCCCTATTTCTATGGTCCACATGCAATTAGAATCTTGGGTAAAATGGCTGGTAAATCTAGATCATTTGCAGTTTTATCTCCAATTTTATCAACTGATTCAAATTCCAATTCAAGATCGATACCATCTAATAATAATAATAATAATAATGGAAGCAATAGTAGTAGTACTAATAATAACAACTATTATTATAATGGTAATTGTAGTAATAGTGAAAATTATTCAAAAGTATTTAAATTATTACTACCAATAACAACAACAACAACAACAGGCGAAACTAATGATAATCCAACTAAATCAATACCATTGGATAAATCAATTCAATCCATTAAAAATATACTATTGTATCAATTAGATGATTCATACCTTCAGAGTAATGCTTACTCTTTATTAAAGTATTACATATCTTTATACCTTTCTTCACAGGATTTCACAATTAATCAACAATCATTATTAAATGAATTATTAAATAATTTAAAACAATCAAATAGTAATAATAACAATAATAATAATTCAACTGTAAATTTAAATATATTAGAATCAAATAAAGAAAATAATAATAATAATGATAACAATAATAATAATGATAATAGTAGTAATATAAATATAACAACATTTAAAACAAGAGAAGATTATTTAAATGAAATTAAAAACTTTAAAGATTTAATTTATTGTTTATTCTTATCAATAACAAATGATCATTTAAAGGTAATTATTATTATTATTTTTATCATAACTTTAAAATATATCAATCAAATTAATATGGTTTTGTTTTTTTTTTTTATTCCAAAAATTCTATAGGAAAAATTTGATAGTTTAAAATTTTTAAATAATTTTATATATCATTTTGTTTTATATTTATCAACATGTAAATTTAATTATTCAGTTATTTCAATGAAAGAATTGGATCCAAAAATATTTTTAGAAGCATTAGTTGATGTAATGTCAAATTCAGCACATAATATTATCAATCAAACCAATATAGATAGTTTGCAAACCATTTCAACTTCGAAATTTAATAAAGCTCATATCACTTTATTGTTAGATATGATCTTTAATTGTTCAAATCAAATCTTTAATGAAAATAGTGATAGTAATTGTATTGGTAAAAAAATTAGAAAGAAAGAAGGTGAGGGAGAAGAGGTAGTGGTAAAAGATGAAAAAGATGAAAAAGATGAAAAAGATGAAAAAGATGAAAAAAATGAAAAAAATGAAAAGGATGAAAAGGATGAAAAAGATGAAATGGAAACTGAAGAATCTTCCTCCTCCTCCTCCTCAAAAAAAGAAGATACATCAGAAATAAAGAAAAATAGTGAAAAAGAAGAGGAGAAAGATATCATGATACAGTTATCTCCAATCTTTAAATACTTGGTAACTTTATTTATAAAGTGTTGCTACGATAAAGATTTTTCAATAAAGGGCGCAGGTTTAATTGGTATTGAATACATTATTGAAAACGTAAAATTATCATGGATTCAACCTTATCAACATTTGATATTAAAGTCATTATTTTTCGTTTGTGAAGATTTATCATATTCTGGTTATCAACCAACTATCGATTATGCCTCAGATATCATTACAAATTTAATTAAACTTTGTGTACCAAATTTAACCATACCTGATCAAATGGAAATTGATCAATCAACAAAAGATACTTCAGATACAGCGGCAGCAGCAGCAACAACAACAGCGGCAACAACAACAGCGGCAACAACAACGGCGGCAACAACAACAGCAACAACATCAACAGACTCCACAGCAGCACCAATGGTTACAGAATCAACAACATCAGCAACACCAACAACAACAGCAACGAATAATACTACGCCAACAACTACACCAACTTCAACAACAACAACAACTACAACATCAGCAACAAATGTACAAACACCAACAACCACATCAACAACATCATCAACTACAACAGCTCCAACATCAACAGCTCCAACCACATCAACCACATCGACAATTAATCAAAAACCACATTGTAAATTAAATCAATTAAAATTAAAAGATAGAGAATTATTAAAATTGATATTGGAAATTTTAATGGAACGTATTACATCATGGAGTGGACATACAAGATCATTAGCACAAAGAATGCTAACAATGATATCAGTAGAGATTACAAAGATACCAATGAATCAATTGATTGAGGATTTAAAGATGACCATTCAAAAGTTATTACCAAAAACTCCATTGAAATCTTTATCGATTTTATTACAAACTGGTGTTATTGATGGTATAACATTTTGTTTATCACAAAAACCATCATCATTGATTGAGATTGGTGCCGATACGGTAAGAGTGTTACAAGAGTGTTTAAACGTTGCAGGTGATGAGAGTAGTCCAGCTCAACAATCACAAATTAAATCCAACTCGGCAAAATCAATCGCAGCAACCAATAACCTTAGGGTATGTGGTGTTGAGATGGTTGCAACTGCAATGACTTGCCCAGAGTTTTTACAATTTGAATGTTTAGAATTTAAGAATCGAATCATTCGTATGTTCTTCAAAGTGGTAACGGCACGTAACAAAGAGATGGCGATGGCAGCAAAAAGGGGTTTGGCAAATTCAATTCAACAACAACGTCTTCATAGAGATTTGTTACAAACATGTTTGCGTCCAGTTTTATCGAATATAACCGATCCAAAGAGTTTAAGCGTACCATTCCTACAAGGTTTATCTAGGTTATTGGAGTTGCTAAGTAATTGTTTCAATGCAGCCTTGGGCGAGAAATTGTTTGAATATTTAAAGAAATTTGAAGAAGCTGGTAAATTGACTTATCTTGCCAATAAATATAGAGATTCCGAGGATGTTAAAATTTGTGCATCAATAATCGATATCTTCCATCTATTGCCACCAGCTGCAAAACTATTGGATGCAACCATCATTTTAACCATTAGATTGGAACAATCACTTTGTAAGGAAGTGACATCACCATATCGTGAACCATTGATTCGTTTCCTTGCAAAGTATCCACAAAGAACCATTGAAATTTTCATGGGACAATTGCCACAATTCAATCTAATTTTTAGATTGATTTTAAAACATCAACCTTTATCAAAGCCAATCGTTGATGAATTGGCAAACACCTACTCGATTTGGTTAGAGTCTCAATTGAAATCACCTTCTGCCGATATTAGATTCCATACTCTTTCAATGGTTAGTATCATTAGAAAACAATTACCAAATTGGTTACCAGAGAATAGAAAAGTATTGGATATTTTAATTGAATATTGGAGACCATTAGCACATATAATTCAATCGGCAAGTAATCCATTGGATATTTCAAATCAAACATTACGTGAAACTAAAATCATTGTGAAATGTTTCCTACAATATTGTAAGGCTCATTCCGAGGAAACCGATCTCTACTTTTATATGTTGAGCGTTTTAACTCTAAGAGCATCAATAGATTTCAATTTCCTTCGTGACTACTATCAACATGATTTGGCACCAAACTCAACGATTGAACAAAAGAAAAAAATTATTCAAACGTTTTTAATATTTTTCAAAGATCAAACTATACCATCAGATAATAAGGTACAAGCAATTCAAAATTTAATCACTCCAATTTTAAATTCCTATTTCCAAACCGATCGTACCTCAAGTGGTGGTAGTAGTAGTAGTGGCAATACTGGTGTGATTGAAGATAATCTTTTCATTCACTTAACAAAACAAACTTTGGAAACTGAAGTTAAAGGATCATATGATGATACTTTATTAATTGAATTATTACAATTGGAAACATTATTAGTAAAGAATTTATCAAGTGTGCTGGTAGATTGTAGAAAGGAGTTGATTAAATTTGCATGGAATCATTTAAAGAATGAGGATTTAACTTGTAAACAATCTGCATACATATTGGCATGTGGTTTCATTGAGGCTTATGAAACACCCCATAAAATTGTTCTACAAGTTTATGTACCACTACTACGTGCATATCAACCAGAATCTAAACATTTGGTTAAACAAGCATTGGATATTTTAATGCCATGTTTTAAAACTCGTTTACCAGGTGGTGATCCAAAGAACTCCACATGGGTTAAATGGACAAAGAAAATCATTGTTGAGGAAGGTCATACAACCGCTCAATTGGTTCATATCATTCAATTGATTGTACGTCATCCACAATTATTCTATCCAAGTAGATCTCAATTCGTTCCTCATATGGTTTTATTATTACCAAAGATTGCATTAGGTTCGAATTTAACAGCTGAAAATAAGAAACTTGCAATCGATATAGCTGAAACCATTATCATCTGGGAAAGAATGAGAATTTCAAATCAACAACAATCAAATTTGGTTAAAACCTCTTCCTCAAGTTTACCTCCAGCTTCTAAACCTACTGATTCAACATTACCACCAAATACACCACTTGCCGAAGGTTCAATTACAACACCAAGTCAAGGAGGTGTTGCAACTCCAAATGTTTCAGATTCAACGCCAACTCCTGGTATTCATCATGGCGGTGGTAACACAGCAAATATTAGTGGTAATATTGATGACGAATATAGACCTCCACTTAGTGCCATTGAACACATTTCATTGTTTTTAATTCGTATGGCTACAAACTGGCATCACATTAATGAAAAATGTTCAGACCTTTTAAGACAAACATTGGTAATTTGGCCAGAGGTTAATATTAAGTTTAGTGTCTTTGAGAAACCAATGAATTCCGATCAACCTTTAGTGATCGCAACTTGTTTATCAATGTTAAATTTAATCGCTGAGTATCAAGTTAACACTTTTATTCCAAACAATATCGTTGCATTACAACAATCATTACTTCAAGCTTTAAATAGCGATAATGTTAAAATATCTACATTGTTAGGTTCATTATTTAAAAAGATTTTAATAGCTTTTCCACCACCCACTACCGCTACTACCACCACTACACCAACAGTAGAGGCAACTTCAGAATCATCATCATCATCGTCATCTTTACCACCACCACCACCACCAACGAAAACAATACCAAATGAAATGATTTCATTCTACACCTTTATTGGAACTCAAATTGAAATGATATTGGGTGCATTTGAAAAGAATTATAATTTATCGATTTTATCCAATATCAAAGTATTTAAAGATCAAAGTGATTCATTCATTGATCCATATATTAGTTTAATTGTAAAGGTTTTAATTAGATTAACTAGAAATTATTTATCACAAGATTCAGATGGTTCATTAGCAAACAAACCACCATTATCATCTAGTGGTGCCACAATTTCAACTAGTGGTAGTACACCAGCGGGTGCAGCTAATGTAGTTTTAAAGAAATCAAACTCCGAGATTATTAGTGGTCTTTGTAAAACCTATGAGTTCTTAAAAACTAAAACAACAAAATTAAATTCAGATCAAAGAAATGCTTTCATTCAATCTTTATTGGTTTTAATAGAACGTAGTAATGATGTTGAATTATTAACTGAAATTATTAAAATAGTTGATTATTTAATTTCAATTTCACCATCAATACCAATAACTATTCCATCCACAACCGCAGCATCAACAACAGCATCAACAACAGCAGCAACAACAGCAACAGCAACAACAGCATCAACAACAACAGCAACAACAACAGCAACAACAACAGCATCAACAACAGAAACTCCACCTGTAACATCATCCACAGCTCCATCTTCAACAACTACATCCGAGCCAACAACAGCGACAACAACAACAACAACAACGACAACAACAATTACCCCATTTTTAACAATCAAAGAAAAGATTAATTTCTTATTGAAATTAGGCAGAGTTGATCAATTGTCAAATGCAGAATTATCCATATCATATTATAAATTGGTATTATCATTCTATGGTGAATCAAATTCAAGTAGTAAACAAGAGTTATCACAATTAGAACCATGTTTTATGATGGGATTACGTAATATTGTGGATCAAGGAATGCGTAAATCATTATTTAATATACTACATAAATCAATTGGTGCAACACCATTCCAAAGATTAAATTATATCATTTCGGTTCAACAATGGGATATATTGGGTACAACTTATTGGATTAGACATGCTTTGGATTTATTACTTGCAATTTTACCAAATGATAAATTAGTTAAACTTTCAAACTATTGTTCAAAGTTACCATCTTTGAATTTAGTTGACGAGCAACCAATGGAAGTTGATGAAAAAACAACAGAACTATCATCATCATTAAACAGTGGTAATGAAGAGTTTAAAAAATCATTAGAATCACATTCTCGATGGTTGGAATCTTTAAAAAATGATGAGATACTTAAATTTGGTGAATTCAATGAAAATCTTAGAGAGTTAATCTTTATTGATCCTCACTTGGTAAATGATTTATGGTGCCATCTATTTAGTGAAATGTGGTCTGATTTAACAAAAGAAGAACAATTTAAATTATCAAAATCTTTGACTTTATTATTGTCAAAAGATTATACAAAGAAGGTTCCTCTAGTTTCTAAACCAGTTATACCACCAATTTCGATATCAATTTCAAAGTCAGCTTCATCTCCCTCATCCTCCTCTTCAACAACAACAACAACAGCAACAGCAACAGCAACAACATCATCACCACCACCACCAGTAAATAGCAATAACAATAACTCACAATTAATAACAATTGTTACATTAACACAACAACAAACAAATCCAATTATAGTACCATCCTTAAGAGAACCAAATGTAATTAAAACATGGATGGAATGTTTAGGTATGTGTAAACCAATACCAAAAGTACCAATTGAAGTTATAAGTTTCTTGGGTGAAAATTATAATTGTTGGTATTTCGCTATAAGAATGATCGAACAACAATTGATTGATAAACAGAAACTTTTGGATTCAACCGATATCAATTGGGATTATCTTTCCTATCTCTATGGTGCAATTGGTGAAAAGGATCTTCTATATGGTATCTATAGAAAGAGATATCAATGTGATGAAACCAAACTTGGTCTATTGTTGGAACAATATTATATGTTTCAATCTTCACAAGAGGTATTCCTATCGGCAATGAATAAATACTCGGCGGTAGGTTGTAAACCAACACCACGTAGTGAAAATTTATTATGGGAAGATCATTGGTTAGAATGTGCGAAACGTTTAAATCAATGGAATTTCGTTCATGAATTTTCAAAGGAAAAGAATATGTATGATCTAACGATTGAATCAGCTTGGAAGATACCACAATGGAACTCGGTGAAAGAGAATATGAAGAAAATGATGTCACAAGGTGATACAAGTATTAGAAAAATACTTCAAGGCTATTTCTTAACCAATGAAAAGAGATACAATGAAGTTGATCCCGCAATTGTCACCTCAAATCAATTGATCCTTGATAAATGGGTATCACTACCTGAACGTTCTTTCCGTTCGCATACATCAGGTTTAGTGGAAATGCAACAGGTCGTTGAACTTCAAGAGTCTGTCCATATCTTGAAGGAAATTAGTAACATCACCCTTTCACAACAACCCACAGATTTAAGTCGTTCATTCTTAACTTCAAACTATATAAAGTCAATATTTAATATTTGGCGTGAACGTCTTCCAAACAAAGATGAGGACTTATTGGTTTGGTTTGAGCTAATGGCATGGAGACAACAAGTATTCAATATCATTGGTACACCATTGATGAATGGTGGTATCGGTGCTAATCCAGTGACACCACAAACCACCACAACTACAATTACAAATCCTGATGGTACAACCACAACCACAACCACTCCATTACCACAACAATCACCAATTAATCAAATTGAATTTGCTTCGCCACGTTATATGGTTTTGGAAATGGCTTGGACCATGAATAAATACTCACACATCGTTAGAAAACATAATATCATTGAAGTTTGTTTAAATTCTCTAAGTAAGATGTTTGATCTCCAAATAGAACTTCACGATATCTTTTTAAATCTTAAAGAACAAATTAAATGTTATCTTCAATTACCAACTCATTATGACACTGGTATTTCCATTATCAATAGTACAAATTTAGATTTCTTTACACCAATGCAAAAGGGTGAATTTCTTCAATTAAAAGGTGAGTTTTTAAATAGATTAGGTCGTTATGATGAAGCCAATCAATCATTTGCCTCTTCTGTTAACCTTTATGAAAATTCGGCAAAGAATTGGATAAGTTGGGCTCATTTCTGTGATAATCAATTCACAAATCATAGTAGTAGTTCAATGACTCCATCATCAACTCCAACTACCTATGACATCAAAACTCAATGGGCTGAATCTGCTATCAGTTGTTACATTCAAGGCATTAAATGCGATCCAAAATATGGAAGTCGTTATGTTCCTAGAATCTTTTGGTTACTCTATTTAAATGGCTCAGGAGAAGTTCCACAACAATTACAAACTCAACAACAACAACAACAACAGGCTCAAGGTGGTGTACCACAACCAAGAAAATTAACACCTGCACAATCTGTATTCCAATCTTTCCTTAATTCATGGACTATTCTACCACAATGGATTTGGTTAAACTATATGCCTCAATTGATTTCAGGTGCTGCCAATCTTTTAAATTTCCCAGGCTATGGTTTCCTATGTTGGCAAATGATTGGTAAAATTTGTTATTTATTTCCAAATTCTTCATACTATCATTTTAGAAAATTGGTTTTAGAAATGAAATCAAACGCTTCCAAATTTACCACCTCACCACCAACTGCAACAACAACAACAACAACAACAACAACAACTTCTTCAACAGCTACACCTGCAACAAATACAACACCGGTCAAAGAAGAATCTACACCATCTTCAACTACAGAAACTACAACACCAGTTACACCTACTACAACTACAGCAACATCAGCAGTTGTACCACCAAATACAACGACACCTACTTCAACTACAGCAACAACAAATACCCTACCAAATGCACAAGCAACAACTTCAACTTCAGCAACAAGTAGTTCAACAACATTCTCTCCACTTAAAATGACAGAAACATTATCACATGGATTACATCAATATCATTCATGTTTAATCAATGAAATTGATATGATGTTAGGATCATTTAGTATATTATCAAGTAGTATACCAGCAGTTTATCAATTCAATGGTTCATTAAATCAAATTCTATTGGAAGCATTTAAATTGAACAAAATTGAAGATTCAATTTATAATTTTATTCGTTCTTTATATAAATTTTATTTCATCAATGAAATTAAATATCAAAATAGTAAAGAATTTATAGAAGCCTATAAAGATGAATTTAAAGCTGATTTCATTGAATTCAATTTAGATGATATTATAACTGATACCATTAAAAAAGAAGATCAAGAATCCAATACTATCGAAGGAGGAACTACTTGCTCATTAAAAGAATCAGAAACAACAACAACAACTTCAGATAAGCAACTTCCAAGGATTTCAATTTTATTATTAATAGAAAAATTAATTAAATGGGTAGATAGAAAACCTGATATTTCATTGATAACTGTGGCTAATTCAGATGGATCTTTAAACTATTATGGTATAGATACAATGATTTGTTTGGAATCGGTTTGTCCACAACTAATTAACTTTAAACCATCCATTTTAGAGATACCGGGTCAATATAATACAAATCGTGATCCAAACATTGAAAATAATGTAAAAGTTGAAAAGATTGGTATGTTTGCAAAATTAATTAAACATTCAAATGGTATGGTATGTCCAAGAGTTACATTGTATGGCGTAAATGGTAAATCCTATCAATTCTTAATTGAAAACTCACCACCATCAATCAGTGGTAGTAGTGTAGCTCGTATTTATGAAAGAAAGAACCAATTGTTAGGCTCAATCAACTCAATGTTAATAAAGAATCGTGAGACAAGAAGAAGAGGTCTAACCCTTAACTCCTATCCAACAGTTGTTCCAATAAACTATTCATTAACAATGATTCAAAATATTGGTAATGATTCAATTAAACAATTAGCTGAAGTTTGGTATACACATTCAAATCAATTGAATCTCTTTAAGCCAATGTTAAAATATAAAGAAAAGTTATCAAATGCTCCACCTCCTCAATCATCAGGATTATCAAAGAAAGATGAAGATGGTGATTTAGAATTTACAAATATTTCAGAAGATAACAGCAGTAGTAGTAGTAGTAGTAGTAGTAGTGGAGAGAATTCCCCAGTTATTGATTCAAGTAAATTAGTAGTATTTAGAGAAATGTCAAAAGAGATTGGTGATGAACTAATGATAAATTATATTCAATCAACATTATTACCAAACTATCAAGATCAATATGAATTTAAATTAAATTTTTCAAATCAATTTGGTTTACATTCATTACTACAATATATTTTATTCTCTGATATTGGCGATATAGATCCATCAAAGATTTATTTAACAAAATCTACAGGCTCAGTTTATTATAATGATTGGTCTTTGAAATTAACAAGTCGTAAATTAGGTTTTGATTTATTACAAGATAAAGATCATCAATATAACCAACAACAATTATTAAGATTGTCACCAAACATTAGAAACTATTTAGGCCCATTATATATTGAAGGTAGCTTCCTTTCATCAATGATTTCAACTTGTATTTGTTTAGCTGATTTGAAAGATCAATTGGTTAATTCAATTAATCTTTTCATTTTCGATGAATACATGTGTATGAATAATGTTGAACCATTACAACAAAGTGAACAAAATAAAGATAGAAATATTCACTATGAATTCATTGACAAAACCACTGCTACAGTACAACAAATGCTTGAAAATAGAATCGATGTTTTAACTCCTTCTGCTCAACCTGACAAAACTTGTTTCATCTCTCCAATAGTTAAAAAAGTTAACCAATTAATTCAAAATTCTTTATCTTCAAATATTTCTCAATTAGATCAAATATCTTGTCCTTGGTTTTAAACTTAAAAATATATTAATAATAAAAATTATAATTAAAATTAAAATACATTTTCAATCTTTATTAAAATTTATTAGCTAGTTTTCAAAAAATTTATATTCAATAATTAACTTAAAAAATAACTCTTAATCGAAAAAAAATTTTCTTAAAAATAGGAAAATTGCTCATTGATTTCCATAAGGGAAATAGTTCGTGCCCTACGATCCTTATTAATAACTTAAAAAAAATACATAAAAAAAATTTGATTGAAAAAAAAAAAAAAGGTAAAAAAATAAAAATAAAAAAAATAAAAATAAAAAAATAAAAATAAAAAAATAAAAATAAAAATAAATAAAAATAATAAAAATAAAAATATTATTATTATCACAAAATTTATTTTATGATACTATTATTATCACATTTATGGGTTATATTAATTAAATATTAATAAATCTTTATATCTGATATTTCAAATAATTTTTTAGCGGTTATTAAAGATTAGTTTACAAAAAAACCCCTTTGTTAAAAAAAAAAAAAAATTGTTAAAAAAATTGTTTTAACACCTTTTTAATTTTTTTTTATTTTATTTTTTTAATTATAAATAATTTGTTATTAACAAAAAAAATTTATTTGATTATTTAAACATTTCAATAAAAATGAATAATGAAAAAATTAGAAAGGGATTTCACACAGTAGGAATAAATAGAGGATCACCTACAAAAATTTATTATGAAATATATGGTGATATCAATGCCAATAATAAAATTTTATTTGTGAACGGGTTGGCTCAGCCAATCTCATCTTGGAAATTACAAATTGATTTTTTTAAAAAACTACCCGATTTCCAATTTTGCGTTTATGATAATAGAGGTGTTGGAGAGTCCGATTCATATACTGTTTCAATTAATGGAATGGCATTAGATGCAATTGATCTAGTTGTAAGTAAAAACTTTTTTTTCATTTTTTTTCTCATATTAATATTTGCAATCTAAAATTTAAAAAAGAAATGTTTAAATTGGAAAAAGGTTAATTTTGTTGGTTATTCACTTGGTGCTAGTGCAACTATTTTTATATCAAGTCATATTGAAAAAGAATTAGTTAACTCGGTATTAGTTGTATGCCCTTATTTTGGGATTCTTTCAAAAGAAGGCATGAGAAGTTTAGTAAATGTTTTTGGTCCTTATTTTATTTCAAATAGAAAAATAAAAATAACCCTATGGAATAAATTTTTATTTTCAGATAATTTTTTATCTTCCAAGTCTCCTACTAACCCTCAATTAACAAATGGTGAAGATTTGGCTCAAAGATATATTAGACACAAGGATACCATAATATCTTTTAAATTTAAAAAAATTATTTGTATTTTTACTTGGTTATTTGCAACATCTACCCTTTTTTATCCAAAATCAGTTATAAGAAATATATCCACAAAACAATTTTTAAATTTAGGAATTATTGCTGGTAAATATGATAACGTAACTAGTTTAAACTTGGTTAAAGATTTTGCATCCCAGACCAAGGTTTTAAAATTTTATGAAGCTGATTCCGGTAACTATTATTTTACTATTTATTATGGCTTAATGAATTATTATTAATATGTTCTACTTTAAATTATCCTTATTAGGTCATCTTATACCCGTAGAACAAGGTGATTTTTTAAATAAAACCATACTTGATCATATTGATCTCTCTAATAAAGTTAATAGTTTATCAAACATTAAAATAACCAGTAAATTATAAATCTTCAAAAAAAGAAATTAAATAAATTTTTATTTTATTAAAAAACTTTCTTTCTTTTGTTTATATTATTTATTTACTTATTTATTAATTTATTAATTTATTTATTATTATTATTATTATAATCATTGTAATTTTTTAAAAGCATCATAGTAATTTAATATTGTGGATTTTGCAATTTCAGGATTAGAGCCATCACCAACTAAACGATAAGATGCAGAACAAAAAAAACTATCAGACCATAAAATATTATATAATTCTTTATCAGATTTTTCCAATTCTTTAAAATCAGGTAAACAACCTATCTCTTTGGCAATTGATTCACAATGAAAAATAAAGTCTAAAATTGGGAATTGTGGACGTGGTTTTTCTAATCTTTTTTCCAATTGGATCTTTAAGTCATTTTCAATGTCTTGATTAGTTGGATAATTTAATTTACCACTAAATACTTTTGTTGCCCATCTTGAAAATAATTCACATTCTGTAAGAAATGGACCTCTATATAATGAAATGAATGCTAAATTCTTTGTTTTTGGTGGGAATATATTTTTATATAAAATCAATGGTTGAAATGAATCTGATGGTAAAAAATTAATTTCTTGTAGAATATCTTGTTCTAAGAAATCCAATTCTAACCTATAACCATTACATAATATAATTTCATCAATTCCTTCTTCAATATGAGTTTCACCTAAATCATTTTGAATTTTTAAACTATTACCATCTGATAACGATTCAACAATTCTAAATCCATTACCTGAATATGCCTTTATTAATCCTTTTTCAACTTGATCTACATATGTTTCTGATATTATTGCGAAAACTGGTTTAATAATATTTTCCTTGTCTTTATTATTATTATTATTATTATTATTATTATTATTATTATTATTATTATTATTATTATTATTATTATTACAACTTTTATTAATATCTTTATTTTTAGTTAGTTCATTATAATGAACAGGTATTTTTGAATTTGGAGTAACCTTTTGATCCTGTAATGGACAAAATGTTGAATATGCTTTATTTCTATTATCCCATCTTTCTTCCATTGACAATTGAGAACCAGCATAACATCTTGCACGATTAAAGAATAAAAAGTCTAAGGGTACAAGTTTACCATTTTTATTTGGTAAAAACTTTTTTATTACCCACTTATTTTCATGGCCCACAATAATACATTTAGAAGTTACCGTCGATATCTCTGCTGCTATTTCACATCCACTATATGATGTTCCTAAAACAACAACTTTTTTATCTTTGAGTCGTTCTGGGTTTCTATATTCTTGTGAAAAACTAATTCTACCTTTAAATGATTTTAAATCGTTCAATAATTTTGGTATCTCTTGTGGTTTTGTAAATACACCAGTTGAAACTATTAAATAATCAAATAATTGTACTTCTGACTCACTATTATTATTTATTGTAATTTTCCATTTAAACTCTCCTTTTTCATCGTTACCATAATTGTTATTATCTTTACTGTTGTCACAGGTATTGTTGCTGTTGCTGCTGTTGTTGCTGCTGCTGTTGTTGCTGCTGTTACTTTTATCAATATATTCTCTTGTTACTTTTGTTACGGATGAATTAAATTTAATATGTTTTAAAAGGTTGAATTCTTTTGAATAATCTTCAAAATACTTATAAACACTTTTATTATTTGGAAAAATCTCATCGTCACCATAACTTTTATAATATGGAAAATCACTGAAACATACAGAATACTTTGAAATATTTGTTTGCATATCATCCCATACCTTACGAATACTATGATCTTCTGACCATAATCCACCAACTTTTGATCCTTTTTCAAATACCGTTGGTTCCAATCCATTCTCTAATGCTGATTTACATGATGCTAATCCTGATGCTCCTGCTCCTATTATTGCTACCGTTTTATTCATTGTTTCTTTTTTTTCTTTGCGTATGTGTGTTGTGTGATTTAAAATTCCAAAAAAAAAAAAAAAAAAATGAAAATAAAAAAAATGTTATTTTAACTTTTTTAAAAAAAAAGTGAAAATAACCCATAACAAGACTAAATAGTTTTTTTTAAACGCTTTTATAAAAAATTTATAAATTTTTAAAATGTGTAAACACAACAAAGTTGGCCTTACAGCAAATCTCTCACATTTTTAATTGTCAAAAAAAAACCTTCGCCAGCTGTCATTTTTATTTTTTTTTTTTAAAAAAAAAACAATACAACACCGCATTTATAGTATCTCATTTTTTGAATGATAAATTATTAAAAGTATTAAAATAAAATACTTTTAAAAATAACAATTTCATTATGAGATGTTAAATCAAAAAAAAATAAAAATAAAAATGAATTTTAAAAAAATAAAAAAAGATAAAATTAAAACAAATCGCCTTTTAATTTATATATATATATTAAAAAAAAAGATGTTCATAAAATTATAGTAATTTTTTATATGAATCATAGTAATTTAATATTGTGGATTTCGCAATTTCAGGATTAGAGCCATCACCAACTAAACGATAAGATGCAGAACAAAAAAAACTATCAGACCATAAAATATTATATAATTCTTTATCAGATTTTTCCAATTCTTTAAAATCAGGTAAACAACCTATTTCTTTGGCAATTGAATCACAATGAATAATAAAATCCATAATTGGTAATTGTGGACGTGGTTTTTCTAATCTTTTTTCCAATTGGACCTTTAAATCATTTTCAATGTCTTGATTAGTTGGATAATTTAATTTACCACTAAATACTTTTGTTGCCCATCTTGAAAATAATTCACATTCTGTAAGAAATGGATTTCTATATAATGAAATGAATGCTAAATTCTTTGTTTTTGGTGGGAATATATTTTTATATAAAATCAATGGTTGAAATGAATCTGATGGTAAAAAATTAATTTCTTGTAGAATATCTTGTTCTAAGAAATCCAATTCTAACCTATAACCATTACATAATATAATTTCATCAATTCCTTCTTCAATATGAGTTTCACCTAAATCATTTTGAATTTTTAAACTATTACCATCCGATAACGATTCAATTACTGTATATCCATTTCCCGAATAAACTTTAATTTTATCATTTTCAACTTGATCAATATATGTTTCTGAAACAATTGAATAAACCGGTTTTATAAGGTTAGTCTTTTCTTCATCATCATCTAATAATAAATTATATTGAACAGGTACTTTTGAATTTGGGGTTTTCTTTGGATCTTGTAATGGACAAAATGTTGAGAATGCTTTATTTCTTTGATCCCATCTTTCGTTCATTGATAATTCTGCACTTGCATAACTAGATGCACGATTAAAGAACAATACATCCAATGGCATTTTATTACCATTTTTATTTGGTAAAAACTTTTTTAGTACCCACATATTCTCATGACCTACATTTATACATTTAAGAGTTACCTTTGATATCTCTGCTGCTATTTCACATCCACTATATGATGTTCCCAAAACAACTACTTTCTTATCCTTAAATCTTTCTGGATTTCTATATTCTTGTGAATAGCTAATTCTACCTTTAAATGATTTTACAATACTTAATAATTTTGGTATCTCTTGTGGTTTAGTATAAACGCCAGTTGAAACTATTAAGAAATCAAATAATTCTACCTCTGATTCACTTTTATTATTTATTGTAATTTTCCATTTAAACTCTCTTTTTTCGTCATCATTGTTGTTGTTGTTATTGCAACTTTTATCAATATATGATTCTCTTGTTACTTTTGTTACGGATGAATTAAATTTAATATGTTTTAAAAGGTTGAATTCTTTTGAATAATCTTCAAAGTATTTATAAACATCTTTGTTTTTTGGAAACATTTCATTCTCACTATAACTTTTATAATGTGGAAAATCACTGAAACATACAGTAAACTTTGACACATTGGTTAACATATCATCCCATACCTTACGAATACTCTGATCTTCTGACCACAATCCACCAACTTTTGATCCTTTTTCAAATACTGTTGGTTCTAATCCATTCTCTAATGCTGATTTACATGATGCTAATCCTGATGCTCCTGCTCCAATTATCGCTATCTTTTTTTTAATGATCATTATTATTTGTTCTTTTTTTTATCTTTTTACGTAAAAAGAGAATACATTTTTGAATGTTCGGGAAATCATACTTTTTTTTTTTTATTTTAATTTTTTTATTTTTTTATTTTTTTATTTAAAATATCCTAACCAAGTGTTTTTTTTGTCGTTTTAAGCATAATTTTTCTTTTTTTTTTTTTTTATTGTTTTTGAAAAAAAAAACGGATTTTATTTTTTTTATTATTTTTTTTTTAAAAAAACAGAGTGGTTTTTCTCAACTGAACGGATTTTATTTTTATTATTTTTTTTTTAAAAAAACGGAGTGGCTTTTCCCAACTAAAATCACTCCGCCATTTCTTTATTTGCTCCGTTCGGTGTCTATTTCAATCATTTTTGACTAAAACTTACATGTTTGAAATCTCGTTTGTATTTTTGTTTGCATTAGTTTTTTTTTTTTTTAAAAAAAAAAAAGAAATAAAACCTAAATAATTTGGGTATTTCAATTCCTAAATTTCTTTTAAAAATAATTATCTGTTGTTTTAAATTTTTATTTAATAGAGTTGTTACCCCTTATTTTTTTTTTTTTTTTTTTAACCACCTATTTGTCATATCAACTATTTGTATCATTACTATAAAATATATTATCATTATGAATATTATGATAATCCCCCACTCCATCATTTGAATAGCCATTTAACAATTGGTGTATATCGTCAAATGAAAATTTATTATTATTATTATTATTATTATTATTATTATTATTATTATTATTATTATTATTATTATTATTATTATTATTAATTGATTTATTATTACCAATGGTATTTATTGAATTAAAAGAGTTATCAAACTGAGAGAATGAAGCTCTATTAACTTTAAGTAAATTAACTATAACTAAAATTAAGCATAAGAAACCAAAGGTGGCAATGGGTAAAATTGTTGGAATTAACCAATCGGTTATGTTGGTCCTAGGTATAAATTCTTTACAGTATTGTTGAGTAATATTTGGAAATTCAATATAGGTTAAAATTTTAAAATCAGGATGAATTGTCACATTATAGTGAAAGGGCTCGAAATAAATGAATAAACTAGCATCACCATTATTCTGACTTTCAGGATCCTCTTCAAGATCGACTATACAAGATTGTGGTAATTCATCGGATATACATTTACCATAGAATCTACAATAGAGTGTAGAGAAATTACTACAACTTGAAACCCATCTAATATCTTCTCTATCGTAACCTCTACCATATTCGAATTCAAAATAATCGATATCATTCAAAGAGCCACAAATTGGGGATGGCTCAATGATGGTTTCAATTTCAAAGGACATTTTAAAACAGTATTTATCTTTTAGGTAATCTGTTAAACCACTTAGGGTTATTGATAGTCTTAAATCACCAATACCATACTTTAAGGATTCGAATTGGCCAGGAAAGAATTCGATTTCTCTCTCCTTCCCTATTAGAATCACTTGAATTGTAATTGTGATATCGTTTGTTATCAATTGATACTTTTGAAGTTGATCATGGTTTGAACTGTCGTAGGTTGATGGTTGAGTCGTTGAGTTTGTGATTATCCAATTTTGAAATTCGAAATCTAAGAAATCATTGTAGATCATTGATCTACTATCTTGTAGTGACTTTTTAGCAATGGATAAACCTGTGAATTTTATTGACCAACTGCTATTGGAATTATAGTAGATTATCTCGGGTAATGTTGGATTTAGTGTTGGTGATGTTGAAATTATAGATGTATCCCTCTTTAGATTACATAATGGTCCAGAGAGTGTGAAATTATCACACATACAAATACCAAGGAAACAATTGCCATGTCCATTACAAATACCTGTATTACCTGGACATTGTGATACATCTTTGTATAGGAAATAATTATCGGCGATTCCTAATACACCATCCACTACAATATAGATATCTTGTGCTTTCAAATAGATCGATGAGATATTGATGGTTTGTAAATCACATTTCAATAGTTTCACATCAGGATGTAGATCACTGTATTCTAATAATGCTTTAAAGTATGATTGATCGGATAAAAAATTATTATAAACATCTGGATCCTCCATATCACCATAATTACTACCAACACCAATACCTAATCTTGTCTCATTTAAAAATGTTTCCTGTGTGAAATGAATTGGTTTGGTACATGGAAGTTTCCCTATAAATACCGTTATATTACTATCTACACTTCCTAAATTCTTTACAAACATTATAATTGGATAGTATGGTGGTGACACTACTGGTGCCATTATAGTGGGTATCAATGCTCCCTCTTTATTCTTTATATTTCTAATATAATCTGGTGGTACATTATCATCAATATATAAATCATAATCATTACTATATCCATTACATTTTAAATCTTTTTTTAATATATATATATATATATAATATAAGTTTTGAATAAGAATACTGATAATTGTCAAGATTGGATCTTTT
>AJWI01002808.1:0-25116 GCA_000277465.1 Dictyostelium intermedium | reverse complement strand
ATTAATATTATTTAAGAAAATAAAATAAAAAATATTAATATTAAAACAAAAAAATAAAATAAAATAAAATAAAAAAGATGAAACAATTGATTTGTCAAAAGTATCGAATCCACATATTGTAACATCAGTATTAAAATTATATTTAAGAGAATTACCAGAACCACTCTTTACATTTAATTCATATGAAGCATTAATTGTATCACATGGTATATCGGATCCAGATATGAGATTAACAATGATTAAATCGATCATTCAAAAGATTGCACAACACCATTTAGTAGTGTTAGAATATTTATTTGCATTTTTAGCAAGAGTTGCAAAATCATCATCCAATGGTAATAATATGGATAGTTCTAATTTAGCAATCATTTTTGCACCGACTCTATTGAAATCGAAATCTGAAACACCAGAGAAACTAATTGCAGATTCACCACGTTCAACTAGTATCATTAAAATCATTATCGATAACTATTCAGAGATTTTCGAAAAGGATCCTGCTACTGGTGAATCTGTAACTGCAAAACCATTGAAACCATTCTTTGAACAAGATTATTTATTATCTTCAAAATATGAAACAATTAATTTAGATAAAGAAATCGCTGAAATCTTTGAAGAGGAAGAAAGTTTATTATCATCTTCATTAGCAATTTCGGGTACAATTTCAGATTCAAATGAAAATAATAATCATAACAATAACAATAATAACAACAACAATAATAATAATAATTATAATATTATGAATAGTAGTGGTAGTAAACAAACACGTCCAACAGTTTTCCAAGTATTTAATCAATCATTATCATCATCATCATTATTATCACCAGCAGCTGGTGTTGTATCATACAATGGATCAAGATTATCAGTTATTTCGAATGATTCATCGGCTTCATCACCAGACTTATCACATGATGTTTCAATTGATGAAGATGAAGATGAAGAGTTAAAGAAACCACCAGGTTTCACTCCTTCACCAAATCAAATCTATAGTGATGATGATGATGAAGATGATGACGATGAAGAACATCATAAAATTTCTAATGGTCAAGATAATGAAATTGAATTTAAGATTCAAGTCATTAAAGAATTAATCGATAAAACTATATTAGACCTTCAAAAGGAATTCATTCAATTGGAAAAAGATTTACAAGATAACCTATCATTTCAAGAGATTGTTTTGGTGGCAAGTTCATTGAAAAGTATTATGAAAATTTTAGTAGATGGCCCAGATGTGGATTCTGAAGTAATCTCTTCATTTGAACTACCAACTCAATCCGATAATAACAATGGTGGTGGTAGTAGTGAAGTTGATCCACAACAAATTAAGAGACTAGAAATTTTAAAGAAAGCAATACTCCAAAAGATTAATGAATCAATTCCATCGCTATTATTACAATTAAAAGATGAATCTTCAAGTTTAACTCAAAGTGATGACATTGGAAAGGATATTTGTTTGGTTGATTTAATTACAATTATGAGAACATTAAGATGTGTTAACGATGTTTTAGATTTCTTCTTTAGTAAATGGAGCATTATTGCATCATTAGGTAATAGTTCCAATAATATTAAAAAATCACCATCACCTTCAATACCATCACCAAAATTAGTTTCAACAAGTATTATATCATCATCATCAACAACAAAAACAACAACAACAACAACAACAACCCCTTCTTCATCTTCATCAACAACTAATAATACCTTACCAACAAATACTACAGCCACAACTTCTCCTTTTTCAGTACAACCACAACAACCACAGCAACAACAACAAAAACAACAACAACAACAGCAACAACAACAACAACAACAAAAACAACAACAACAACAACAAAAACCAGAAGAAGAATTTAAAATAACAATTAAATTAACAGTTGAAGATTTAGTTCAACATATGTGTGATATTGATATGGTATTATATGAAGCAGAGGAAACATTAATGGGAATTTCATCAAAGAGTGAGTTGATATATCTTGCAAAAGTTGTACAAAATCTACAAAAAATAGTGAGATTACCAGTTAAAGCGGTGGCACAATTTGATGATTTACCACCACCAAAGATTAATACCCTAAAGATAACACCAAAACATAAGCTAGCACCATTGGTTAGTGTTATCTATGTCTTAATTAAAGAGATTCGAGATCAAATTGCTCAATTTAGAGATAACTTCCAAAATCAATATGCCAATAGCATCAGTAACAACACTAAAGAATTTGTATATTATAGACAAAGATTATTTGATATTTGGGAGGTTTTATCGAAATTACCAGCTTTCAATTCCTATAAAACAAGTTATCGTAATAGACAAGAGGTATCTCAAAAAAATTGTCAATACATGCGTGAAACCATTGAATCAACCCTTAAAAAATTGGAACCTTTATTCCTTCAACTTAAACAAGATGTTGTCGTTGGTGGTACCACCAACAACACAACGGAAATCAGTTTGGACAATTTAATTGTAATCTCTAGATCCGTAACTAAAATTAAAAAATTATTTGAAGACTCTCAATTGTACCAACGTACAAGTATTAAATTTTCACCTTTCCAATTGAGTAAGAGTAGTGCAATCTCAATCTCTAGTGATTGTTTCAATTTAAACTCTTCATCAAACAGTTGTAGTCCACCTTCAAATTCTATGAATGATAAAATATCAACCCTTAAAACTTTAACTGCCTCAATCGTTGATCAAATTATACTTAGATTCTCTCAAATTGAAAAACACTTTAATGAAATCGACCAAGAATCTTATTTATTCGAAATAATCGATGTTTTAAAATCTGTAATCACCAACTTTAAGGAAATTAAAACATTAAATATTTAAAAAAAATAAATAACCAAAAAAAAATAAAAAATAAATAAAAAAAGTAAAAACAAAATAAAAACAAAATAAAAATATTTATTCAAAAAAATTAATTTATGCTCTTGTTTATTTGAAAATCCGTAAACATGTTTGCAGTATTCGTATTTTTAATTTTATTTTTTTTATTTTTTTTCATTTTTTAATTTAATTTTTTTTTAAATTTTTTTTAAAAATTAGAATTTTTTTTTTCCTAACCATATTTTTTTTATTGTTTCACTTTGTGTACATAACACAATTTTTTATTTGTTAAGTTTTCTTTCTTTAAGGAGCTTTTCAATAATATTTTATCAATATCTTCTTTGATAAAAAACAAAAAAAAAAACCAAACAACAAAAAAAAAAAAAACAACCCCCAAGAAAAAAAAAGCGACTCACACATCAATTTAAAAAATGGTATCAGCAACCACAACTAAATACATTAACCAAACAACCTTTTCAGATTTTGATTCAATTAAAAAATCAATTCAATCTCAAGTGTCAGTTTTTTTTTCATATTATTATTATTATTATTCATCAAAAAATTTTTAATACTAATATTTTTTTTTCAATAGACAATATTATTTCAGCGAGGAAAATTTATGTAGAGATGTATATCTTAGATGTAATATGGATGAGGAGGGATGGGTATCTATTCCATTTATTTGTGGATTCAATAGAATGAGATCATTTGATAGTTCAACAGTAGTTGAAACTCTAAAATCATTAAATTCATTGGAATTGGATTCACAAAATAATAGAGTAAGATTATTGGATAATATCTCAAGAAAACTTTGGATTTTAACACAAGAAATGAAGGATGGGTTTTTAGTTGGTATTGAACAACAACAACAACAACAACAACAACAACAACAACAACAACAACAACAACAACAACAACAACAACAACAACAACAACAACAACAACAACAACAACAACAACAACAACAACAACAACAACAACAACAACATCAACAACATCAACAACAAGGCCAAGTATGCGAGGAATTTGGCTGGGTAACTGTAAAGTCTAAAAAACTTTATAAATTAGAGAATGGTACAGCATCATCAAAAGAATCATTGTCAAAATTAACTATTGACGGAGAAGACACAGAAATTATTATTAAACAACATAAGAGTGAAGAGGGCTTCTTTGATCTAAGTGGTGATGAAGAAGATAATGATCAACAAGATTTTTTCATTAAAGAAAGAAGAAATTTCGATTATAGAAATATTGAACAAGAGCAACAAGATTTCGAAAATCAATTGTTAGAAGAGGAGGAAGAGGAAAAACAAGAAGTCGAGGAGGATGTTGAAGAAGTTGAAGATCAATTATTTGGTAGCTATTCCGAAAAATCTGAAGATAACTTTAATGATGACCAAGATTTTGAAAATAGTGAAGAGGACGATGATATTTCAAATAAATTAATCATTGTTACCCAATCACCATTCAGAAAAAATAAAATAAATGGTAAGAAATATATTAATTCAGACTTAGCAAGTGCAATCAATGATGGTCTCTATTTCTATGAACAAGATTTAAAAAGAAATAAACAAACAAAGTATCAACAATTTAACACTATCATTGTTGAAGAATCAAAAATTTCTAAACAATCTCAACAACAACAACAACAACAACAACCACAACAACAACCACAACAACAACAACCACAACAACAAAAATCATCTCACCAACCACAAAAACCACAACAACAACAACAACAACAACAACAACAACAACAAAAAAAACAAAAATCACAACCTTCAAATAAATTGAATGATTTGAAATCACCAACTAGACTTTATTCACCAAAACCAAAGAACACTAGTGGTAGTAAGGTAAATGATGGTAGCACTCCAGTTGGTTGGGTTATGGCCCCAATTTCTGAACCACCATCACCAGTGTCAAATAGTCCATTGAATCCACCACCAACTCAATTGGTAGGCTCAGTACCAAACAAATTAATTGAATCAAAGTTCAATGGTAAACAAATTGCTAATAACAACAACAACAACAGTTATGCATCTATTGTAAACTCAACATCTAATAGCAGTGGTAGTTTATTGTCATCATCAATTAAATCAACCAATTCATCAATGGATGGTAGCAATGACTGTGAAAAACAACCAAGTCCATTCCCATACTTCCAACACCCATCATATGAACTACTATCAGATAATGGTTTCGTTCAACACAAATATAACAAATATCGTAGTAAGTGCTTGAAAGATCGTGAGCGTTTCGGTATTGGTCAATCAATGGAAATGAACACTTTGTTTAGATTTTGGTCACATTTCCTTCGTTCTCATTTCAACATTAAAATGTATGAAGAGTTTAAGACCATCGCAATGGAGGATGCAAAACAAAACTGGAGATATGGCTTGGAATGCCTTTTTAGATTCTATTCCTATGGCTTAGAAAAGAAAATCAAATTACTCCTATTGAATGATTTCCAAACATTGACTCTTCAAGACTATAAAGAGCAAAAGCAAATCTATGGTGTTGAAAAGTTTTGGGCTTTCCAAAAGTATGGAAAAGATAAAACTCCCTATGAATTGAATCCAGAGTTGAAACAAATCCTTTCAAATTTCAACTCTGTTGATGATTTCCGTACCTATGAAAGAGTTAACAAACCAATAGTCTCTTTAAATCAAATTAAAACTTCATCATCTTTAGTTTCAACAACTCCAAAATTATCATCATCTTTACCACCACAATCATCATCGTCATCACAAACCCATAAATTATCATCATCATCATCATCATCATCATCATCATCATCATCATCATCATCATTCAACTCCAACTCTCATTCTACCTCTTTTGGTAGAAAAAAATCATTTGGTTCAAGTTCGAACACAATGGCTTGGAATACAAGATCAACCACTCAAACTACTCCACATCAATCAAGTAATAGTGGAGTAGTTGGTTCTTCAAGTGCCAAGACATATTTTGTTAAAAATGGAATGTAAAGCTTTTCCAACATCTTTCCAATCTATTTGGAAAGAATCGAGTTGGAATCAACAAAAACAACAAAATGATAATATGATGATTAAAATGATAATGATGAACAAAAAACAACCACAAACAAATACAAAACACACTAAAGATGATAAAAATAAAAACACTCAAAACACCAAAACACAACAAAAAAGAAAAATAGAAAAAAAGAAAAAAAGTTACCTATAAAAATAATAAAAATAAAAATAAAAATTCTGTTCAAAAAAAAAATAGTTTTTTTGTGTAATATAGTAAATAATCTTAATATTTTTTTACTAATTTAAGGTTGTTTTAATATATTTTTTCTTTTAAATACTTGAAGGGTCTTTCAATAAAAATTAGTTTTAAGAGAATTATTTTTCAATTTAAACTATTTCTTATTACATTTTATCTGTTTGATTTTGACGTTATTGTTGAATAGTTATCATGAATTTTTGTTAAGGGTTGCTATTTATTATGGAGTTAGTTGGAATATAACTTTGGTATTTGGATTTGAATTAGGATTGAGTTCCAATCTTTGCTGTATAATTCCATTTTGAGACCTGATATGTATGTTATCGATTGTTGCCTGGGTTTTATCGCAAGCTGCTTTTGAGCTAGTTTGAGTTTGTATTTTACCATCATGAATGTGACAGAGCCTTGTGTATTGTATTGTTGAATTTTAGGTATTAAAGACAAATTTTTTTTTTTTAATTTGATATTACAGTTGCACTATTTCTACTTGGCTAGGATTTTTCTGCCCAGAGGCTGGATGTTTTTTCCTAGAGGCTTGAATGGTTTTGCCCAAAGGCTGGTTTTTGTCTGAAGGCTTGGAATTTGTATTATATTTAAGCACTTATTTAATTGTTCATAATGGTAATAGATAAAATGAATATAGTGTTAATACTTTGAAAGACATGCTTGGCCTAGAGATGATACGAAAATTTTCATTATTTGCTGGTAGACATCTTTCAGACATGACAAAAACAAGTGATGGATGGTTTGCCCAAAGGTATTGATAGTTTTGCTCAGAGGCGTGATTGGTTTTACTGGGAGGTTTGCTCAGAGTTTTGGATGGCTTACTAGGAGGCTTGGATGATTTTTGCTCGGAGGCTTGGATTTTTTTGCCCGGAGGCTTGAATGGTTTTGCCCTTAGAATTTAAATTATATTTAAAAACTGATTGTTACCAACAATATTTAAAAGTTTTAAGTGAACACAACACCCACTCAATAATTTAAATTGAAATTAAAATATTTTTTTTTTTGAAAATTTTTTTTTGTCGAAAAGTTGAAAAAAAATAAGGGAAGATCTAATCTTACCCAATTTTTGATAAAGTTATCAATATGATTGGTAATTAGTTTTTTAAGGTTTTGTTTCTCTTCCTTTAAGACAAAGTAATGACTTAGCTTCTTTAAATGGGAGGTCTTGTTTGAAATTTTGAATGATTAATTTTTGAATAGAAATGTATTCCAATTGTCTTTAATTCAAATTCGGATGTAAAAAGAAAAAATGTAACGAAAGTACTACTAAACATTATACAAGTTTATATAAATTGGTGTCATTTTTATAAATGTGTGTCATTTTTATATTTGCAGTAACTGTCAACTCATTTTCAAAAAGTATAAATAATTAAAAATTCTCTTCGTTACAATGTGCGATTCATTCTTTTAAATCACAATAAATAGTAAACAAATAATTAATTAAATAAATAAATAAAAATAAAGATTGATTTAAAATATATATATATAAGTTGCGTCTTAAGTAGCAGTGCATTTGTTACAAAAAAATTTCATCATTGGGGATGTAGCTCATATGGTAGAGCGTATGGTTTGCATAAACAGCAACGAAAATCAGAGTTCCATAAGGTAAAGGGATCGATACCCTTCTTCTCCAAATTTTATGGTGGGGATAATAATCAATGGTTCGATTCCGGGTAGTAATGAAACCTTACAAAAAAAAAAGACCATAAAATTACTTTGTTTAAAAAAAGAAAGATGAAATAACAATCAATTAAACTTATTTTGAAAATAAAAAAACTTGGTATGTTTAAAAAAAGGTATGAAAAGGTTTATTTTAATTGAAATTAAGAACATTGAACTTATAATCTGGGTGAATTGAAAGTTCACTTTTTAAATGTTCTAACAAAGGTTTATCATCTCTTAAGTTTTTGATTAAGTTTTGATTATCATTATGATAATAGAAATTGATGATATGAATTCTATTTTCTTTGATTGCCTTAGTGATTGCATATTGGGTTATTTTATGTTGGTTTGGATAATATTTGAGTATTAGTTCACACATAATGATATCTCCCTTGACAAAAGCGCAAATAAACATATTATCATTTTGTTCAGGATATTCTTGGATATCTTTTTCAATTTCAATTTTTGATTTCTCAGTGATGGAAACTTTGAATCTATCGTAGACATTTTTAATTATTAATTGAGTTTCATTTGATTCCATGATAGGTATCAAGATAATTTCTCTTTCTTTAGAGTAATCATTATCACTAACTGCAATATTTTTACCATAATCAGCACGAATAATGTAGATTAAAGTCTCTAAAGTGTTTTCTCTTGTTTCAATATCAATGAAACTATTATAAATTTCAAGTGTGCATCTTGAAAGAAAATCTGTTAAATTATTTACCAAAACATTTGGGAAAGTTGAATTATCAAATTCCAATAGATGCTTTTTAAATAAACTTGGATTTTTAACTTTTTCAAAATGATTCTCAACAATATATTTAAACTCCAAAAGATAACTATAATGAGTATTCAAAGATAAGAGTGGCAAACAAAAGAAGGAGATATCATAGTTTTTCAATAGGTGTTCGGTGATTTCAAACTTACTCCAAAAAATTGATTTTGAAAAGATTGAAGTGTGGAATTGAATTCTATGCCAATTCCATTCGATGAATTTTTGAATCTCATCAACACTCATTATCATACAGGATAAATCTAAAACAGAGTTTGAAAATTTAAAAGTATTGAAATAATAGAGTGGTGGAAATTCTAAACCCTCTGGAAAATTTCTTTTCTCCGATCGTGGATATGGTGGTGTTGGAGGTAATTCTCTATGGAGGAATAGTTCACTCGTTGGTAATAATCTGGTTGCTGGTGAGTTATAAACGAAATCCTGCATTGGGAATGATTCATTTTCGTCTTGATAGATATAATCCTCGTCATTGGTTAACTCTAGTTGTTTTTTGATGAATTCCAATTGCATGAAAAAAAGATCAACTCTTCTTATATCCAAACAATACTCTAAATCTGCATTCAATGATAGGGAAATAAAATCATCGATAACATCCAACTGATAGATGATTGAATGTGAAAGTTGGTATACCAATTGGTAGAGTACCTCATCAAACTTTGTAATGTAATCACCAGTTTCACCATTGATACCCAAAATATAGTCAAACGTTAGAATATCAGGTTGTAGATGATTTGATAAATTGAAACCATATTGACCAAATTCATTTATCCCTTCGAAATCATTTATGGAGCAGTTATAAGAAACCTCAAAGTTTAAATCGAAAAATCTTTCAATACCTGGTCTGGAGAGAACATACTTTGTAAACTTGGATGATCTAATTTGAAGATAATAAAAGGAATGAAACAAGGAATGATATATTGGAATTGAATGGTGTTGAAGTAACTGATGAACTTTTGTAACCTCTTTCACGGTAATAAATTCCCTTTGGAGTAACATTTCAAAGAGATAGTTTACTATTACCTCGGCGGATTGAGAAAGTTCAGCCACGTGGTTTATTGATGATTTATTTGGTTTTGAATATTTTTTGATGATCAATTCTAACAATCTGTAGAGGGTATTAAAATCTATCAACTCCTCATCATTATGAAAGATATTAAGTTCTCTACTAAATAAATTTCTTTCGATTCCTTCAATCTTTTCATAGTCTTCATCTTCCAATTCAAAATCATCCAAACTATTAATTAAGAGCTCCAATAATTTGAAATCTAAATCAAACATTGCATCCAATAAGAAATCATTGACATCCAAAGTTTCCGATGGGAATATAATTTTTATTTCCGATGGTTGAATGTTACTTTTAAAGACTTGTGAGAAGAATGAAATCATATGTTGCTTTAAGAATCCTTTAAATCCAGTTTCACTAAAATAGTTTATCAACTTAAAAATCTCCTCTTTGGAGGATGGTAATTCGAATGAATCTTGATCATCATGTAGAGGTAAACCTATAATTGAATCGATGGTTTTTAATTGTTCTATATTACATTCTTTAATTGCCTTTAGATAGGGTTTACTAAATAAACTATCAAAGCTAAATAAATTTGCCCAATCCGAAGGAATATCTTGTTTATTTTCATATGAATAGATTGAAGTTTCAAAACTTTGAAAATCAAGTTTTTTAGAAATAATAAATTCATTAAATAATTCACATTTAATTCCTTTTATCCAATCAAAGGTTGCCTTATCTTTAATTGTTATTGTATTTAAAAATGGATCAATTAGTTTGAAAAATGGTTTATGCCATTTTATTTTATTTTCCCTTAAACTAACCATTGCTTCTTTTGTTGGGATACCAATATCAATATGATCATAGTATACGCGTATTTCTAAAACTATATATCTACAAAGTGTTATTAATTTTGATTGATTATCATCATCTTCATCATTGTCATCATCACAATCATTATCTTCATCATCATCATCATCATCATCATCATCATCATCATCATCATCATCATCATCATCATCATGGTAACCTTCCTCAGTTTTTGAATATAAACCATCGATATGAAATTCATTTATTGATTCTTCATATTTTAAAATATAACATTTATAGAATTCAATTTGTCTTGAAATTAAAATAACTAACCTTTGTAACATTTTTAATTTTTTCTCTTGAGAGGTGTTTTTATTTTTCATGATTTTTTCAATACGTTTTTGTATGACTTTTGGAGTCTCATAATAAAATTCATGATTACATTTAAAATTAATTTCAATTTTTAGTAATAATTCATCGATTGAATCTGAAATTTTAAATTTAACTGGCGTATTAGTTCTCTTTACCACATTCAAATCCAATAACTTTTTCATTATTTGATAATTTCCTATTTCAAAAAAATCCTCAAACTCTATTGAATTACCTTGAACAGTAGATTTTTCATTTTCATCATAATCACTATCATTTTCATTATTATTGGTTGTTGTTGTTGTTTCTGTTGTTGAAGTTGTTGAAATTGCATTTGATGTTGATTCTAATGGTGTTGTTATGGTTGGCAATATATATAGATCTGGATTGTCTAAAAGTAATTGCAAAATAGTTGATGCATGATGATTATTTTTTGTTGCTAATTTTAAGGATTTCATTTTAGTTTCATCATTGAAAATAATATTCTTTTTAATGTGTGAGGAGAGTGAATTGTGAGAAGTAGTAGTATTTAGGAGTAGAAGAGAAACCATTTCAGAATCACATTTTTCAAGTGCCAATTCAATGGTTGATGGATAAACTATGATTGAATATGGTTCATTGATTAGGATGTTAACAGCTTCTTTACAATTACTAAGGACGGCAGCTTTTGTAAGGTCACAAACTTCAAATTCTTCTCTTCTTTTTTCTAATAATAAAATGATTAAAGATTTCAAAATGGATGCTTGTTTTTCATCTTTTTTTCTGTGTTGATTTTTTGATAATAATAGTTTTTCATTTGAAATGGTTTTTGAACCATTTAAAATTGAAAACTCCTTAAATAAAATCTCTATTGATTTCTTATCGAATAGAATGAAATCATTTTTTTCAATTTTACTCTTTAACAATGAATATTGACGATTGATAATTAACCAATCAAATGAATAAATATCTTTGAATTTCCATCTATTTTCAACATTAACTTGATAATAATCATGATATATTTCCCATTCAGTCGTTTGAATCTTTTCAATTATATAGTTTAATAAATATTTATTATTAATAACTTTCCAAAATAAAACTTCACCATTTTGATAATCACCAATTGGTTTACTTATTACTTCCTCCATTTTTTTTTTTCTCTTCTTTTTTAAATTATCCTCAGAGTTAAAAAAAAATATTGAGCAAAAAAAAATATAAAAATAAAAATAAAAAAAATAAAAGATTTTGTTATAAAAAACTAAAAAACTAAAAAACTAAAAATTTTCAAAAAAAAATAAAAAAAAAAATTAAAGTTTTATTTAAATTTTTTTTACATTTTAAAAATCTGTACTTCAAAAGAAATGTTTAATAACCAAATAATGAGGATTAAAGAAGATTTTTAAGTTTATTGTTATGTAAAGTATTTTTACACATTTATGAATGGAAAATAAAACCATTATAGGCAAACAATTTAATTTAATAATATTAAATTTAAATTATTAATTTTAATTACATCTTTTTTTTTTTAAATTGGATATTACAGCTATCTGTTTCTCCTCGAGAATAGGACTCGTAATTTTTTTTTTTTTTTTTTTTTTTATATTTTTACATTCTCAATTCCTAAGGTTTTTTTTTGTGTTGTTTTTTTTTTTTGTTGATAACCAGTCTCCTCTGTTAATTACATCTTTTTGAGGTAATTTTCCCAAAAAATTATCATTGGGGATGTAGCTCATATGGTAGAGCGTATGGTTTGCATAAACAGCAACGATAATCAGAGTTCCATAAGGTAAAGGGATCGATACCCTTCTTCTCCAAATTTTTTTGGCGGGGATCATAATCAATGGTTCGATTCCGGGTGTATCATCTCACCTCTAGCGAGTCATTATAAACTTACAAGATATCTATGAACCCAATCAAAAAACCCAAGAAACCGTTGCAGCTCCAGCTGTTAACAAAATCAGCATTACCTTAACCTCAAGAAACCCAAAATCTCTTGAAAAAGTTTGCGCTGATATCTCTCTTGCTAAAAACAAGAAAGTCAAGGTTAAGGGTCCAATCCGTATCCCAAACAAAGTCTTAAATCACCACCCGTAAAAGTCCATGTGGTGAAGGTACACCTGGGATCGTTTCGAAATGAGAGTCCACAAACGTGTCATCCACATCTTATCCACCCAAGATTTCGTCAAGGAAATGAACACCATCTCAATCGAAGCTGGCGTTGATGTTGAAGTCATCATGGATAAAAAAGAAGCCAAAAACAAAATTAATATTAATTAATCTTTAATTTATTAATAAAACTTCTAATTTTATTTTTTAAAAAAAAAAAGATTCCGGGTATTAATGAACTTGAACAAACCTTCCAAAAAAAAGTTATTGATCGCTAATTAAGATTAGAACTAAAAGAAAACAATACCACCAATACAACATGGTTGTAATGAAAAAATTAGAGAAGTTCAGTCATAATTGGAATTCAAATCTTATAATACGAATTTTAATTAAAATAATTGATAAAAATAATAATAATAACAGCAATAATACTAATAACAATAATAATAATAATGTATTTTAAAACTTAAATTAATAAAAAAATGTGATTAGGACACATCCAAATTTGGATGGGGTTAATTAAAAAAAAAAAAAAAAAAAGAAAAACTATAAAATTTCTTTGTTTAAAAAGTATTAAATTTCAAAATAAATATTTTTTATTTAAACTTTAATAAATATTAATTTTTTAATTATATTGATTATTGATTAATGGGTTGCTACTTATTCTTTTTATTTGTTTTTTATTAAAATATAATTGAGTTAATGAAAACACTATTAAACTGAAAGTTGTTGCGATTGCAGTAAATCTAAACAAAAACATTGGCGATTTATGTTCATATAAAAATCCACCAATGATACTACCCATTGCAGCTCCTAAACCAGCATAAATACCATAAAATATACCTTGATATGTTGCTTCAAATCCTTTTGGTGCCATTTGATTGCATAGTTCAATGCCTGCTGTCCAAGTTGATGCAAAGGCAACTCCATGTAATAATTCGATTGGTAAAACAAACCATGGTGAAACTGATTCAATCGATAGTATATTATATAAACTTAGACGAATTATAAAGGCTGCATGTCCAATTATGATCATTTTATTTATACCAATAAATTTTAATAATTTATCTGATGTTAAAAAGAATGGTAATTCCATTAAAACTGTGAATGGCATTGTTGATCCCAACAGCGTGCTTGATGCATTCTTATAATCTTGTAAATAAAGAAATAAAAAATTTGCTATAATATTTGCAGTCATCCCGACAATCATGATTGCAAATAAAAATATCATCATATGTGGATCTTTTACTAAATTTAATAATACTGTTTTTGTTGTTAATACTGTTTCAACTTTTTCTTTTTCTTCTTCAATAGTTTGTTCTTGGAATTCACCATCATCATCATCATCATTAACATCATTAACATCATTAACATCATTAACATCAACACCAACATGAACATCTGTTTTAATTTCTAAAATACCTTGTTGATTATTATAATTTAGAAGATGATTTTCTATTGACTGATTTTTATTTTCTTCATTCTCTTCCTTTTCTTTGTTTTTCTCATCCAATTCTTTTTCATCATTTAATTTTTTAAAGTTTTTTTATTTATATTTTTAAATAAGTTTGTTTGACTGTATATAAAATATAATAAAAATAAAACCATCCAAAAACTATATAAAATAAATAAAAAATTGATTGAGTATTTAATTAAAATACCTGTAATGAATGCATTGATACCATAACTACCAGCAGCAAATAATCTTTGCATTCCATATAGTTTTGAATCCTCTTGACCCAATTCTTTTAATACAATTGAATCCAGTATTGGATAAATAGGTGCTTGAAATATACTATAAATACTGATAAATACAAATATTCCAACAATGTTACCATCAATTGGTATTAATAATAGCAATACTATCATTGTAACAATAGAATTTATCATAAGAATCTCTTTTTGTTTATTGAATTTATCGGCTAAACCTGTAAATATTGGTGATCCAACAAATGATAATGTTGGTATTAAACTTGTAATGATACCAATAATCGATGGCTTAATTGTACCAAAATGATGTAAATAAACTGAATAATAAGGTTGTATTGCCGCAAGCCATCCAGTAGCAATAAAAAACATAATCTTTAAATTTGTATATTTTTTTAAATTTTCAAATGTATCATTCATATTTTAAAATTTATTGTTATCTTTAAAAATTTTTAAAGATTAAATTTTATTTTATATTTTGATTAAATTTTATAATTTACCAAAAAAAAAAAAAAAAAAAAAAAACGATTTCGGAGTTACTTTTTTTTTATTTTCGCAATTTTTTTTTTTTGCAAATGAAAACATTGTTGTTTGTATATGGAACCTTTGCACCAAATCTTAAGGAAAAAAAAAATCCCATGGATCTTTAAAGAATGTTCGAAAAAAAAAAATAAATAAATAAAAATAAAAATAAAAATAAAAATAAAAATAAAATAAAATAAAAAATAAATCAATATATTGATGTATTAAAAAAATCCACATCTTTTACTTTTTAAAAAAAAATACACAAAAAAAAATTTTATAATAAAGAATTGAAAATTTTAAAAAAACAACTATTAGAAACAATATCATCTTTTACCAATTTTTTTATAATAAAAAAGGAGATATCAAAAAAAAAAAATTATTAATTTTACTATGTGGATTAATGAAAATCAAAAGAAAAAGTGGTTCTAAGGTTTCAAGAATTTTCAATTATTTGTTTTTTCATCCCAATCAAATCACCTTGAACTCATTTCATAAAAAAATAATTTACAAATTCGTAACCTATAACTACATATACAGCACATCATAAATTCAACAACCTAACAATCAACACATTCTTTATATGCAATTTCTTAAGTAAAACCATTTAAATCTTTCTCAAGAGAAAGATTTAAAAATAAAAAAATAAAAAAAATAGAAAATTTTTTCACAAAATCTTAAAAGATTTAAAATTCTGTATTTTTTTTATTATTTTTTCGAAAGAATTTTATTTCATTATAAGCACTCGATAATCTGAGATGACCATGTTCTATTATAATTAAAAGTTTTATAATGGTAAAAGATAAAATGAAGAAAGTTGTGTTGTAACCTTATATGCATTAGAGATGATTTCCAAATTTTACTAAATTTTTCCAGTTTAAAAGTTATCTTTGCTTTTAAAGTACAATTGACTTTTTCTGAACATGATTCCATTTTATGATATAATTTGTTGACTTGTGTTAGACATAACTGCCAAGATGCTTCTTGAATTGCTTTTAATTTGTAAATTTCTAAATCTGAATAAACATCTTAGATTTTCAACTTTCAATTTGTTTCTTGCTGACCAAAGGCATTCCATTATTATGGCAACTGTGTTAACTAGAAACTTATTATCTAGATTATTCAACAAAGAGTCCACCCATGTTACTTTTGATCTGCTTGATATTGATATTATTGTGTTGACAGTTATTTTTAATTTTGAGGCATGTGAAAAACAAGTGTTCTGAACTTTATCTTTCTCCTTTTCATTGGATACATATGTCTTCGTACCCTTTTGTAATTGCTTTATGATATCATTAGCATTAATATCTTCATATTAATTTAAATTTAGATAATGACTATGTTTTTAGTTTAATGGAAAAAATTGGTATTACTGTTTCTGGTATTTAACAAAATGGTTGGAATTTTACAATTATTTAAATGTATTAGAAAAGGGATATATTAAGGCAATGATCAATAGAAAGCTACTTCCAGAAAAGGTATCGAATTTATTTTTGTAGTAAAGAGCTCTAACTAGGCCAAAAAATTTGTAAAAGGTTTGATTGGATAAGGCAATCAAAGATAAAAATTATCGAATATTCCCTTTTACTGAAATGGTTCCTCGAAAGTCAAAACAACCATTAGTTGGTTTATCACATTCACTTTCAGGTTCTGTTCGGATGGTGTAGTCGGTTATCACGAATCCTTAACACGGATTAGGTCGTGGGTTCGATTCCCGCTCTGAATACAAGCAGAATTTTTTTTTGGCATTTTGGCCTATCACCAACACCTCGCCACGGAACTTAACAAATACCTAACTCTCCTCACATAAAACAAAACTCCACTGTCCCCAGCACCCCCAATACAAACGCCCAACACAAAAACATGACTTCCCCCACTTTTTGTTTAAAAACAATCCTAATAAACATCACTTTCCAAATATTAATTAAAAAAAAAATTTTAACTTAAACTTTTTGGAATTGTAATGATGTTCGACTTACAAACTCTGCTTGAATCATCTTGAAACACTATTGTCTGGATGAATAAACCAGATCTTAAGAAAAAAAAAAGAAGCACTATTAATTTCAAATGTAATAATTGTAAAGTTGGATAAAGGTTTCCCACTCGTATTCAGTTAAAGTTTTTTTTCCATTCCCGAACCATATAAGAAGTTATTTGAAAACTTTAAAGTTTTATATAAAAAAAATTCAAAAACCAAAATTTAATATTTACTATAATAACCAGACCCAGAGGAGATTTTCCTGATCAAAATCTCTCCACTATCTGGAAGAGGATAAAATAATGGAATACAAGAAACACCAATGGAAATAGAAATATAAAAATAGAAAGTCACCAACTTTTAACAAACTTAAACATCAATACAACTTTTTGTTTATATAACATAATAAAATTTAAAATTTTTTCTAAAATAGATTTGGAAAATCTCAAATTTAAAAAAAAGAGATGGAGTTATGTATGTGACACAATTTATTATTTCAAAGTTGAGGGGAAATAATTTTTTCTTTGATTGGTGACAACAGCAATCAAATTTTCATTGACACCCGATGTGGATTTGGATATTGCACAAGTTAAGAAATGACAAAATTTACATTTATATAAATTCCAATCATTATTTTGTTGTTTTGATTGTTTAATAGAGCTATTATAAATAATTTCAACTGAAGATCTTTCATAGTCACCAACGACATTTATAATATTAGTATAACCCCATGCTAAATGGTTTAAGTTATTATAGCCATGAAGCTTTTTCATATCACTTAAAAAGTTTGAACAACCAATTACATGATTTGGACAATCGAGATCGGAGCCTGGTGTACAAAAGCATTTTCTTGGGTTAGAGTATTTTCTATTATCGAATGGAGTCAACAATGTAAAGGAGCAAGCACCACAAAGACATTGGAAGAGAGTTGAATTTGTTTCACCACCTCCCCATTCTAAGAGACCCTTAAAGTTTCTTCTTTGTTTACCCCAACGACATAGTTGTTCAACGAAACCAGTGTTTGGAGAGATAATGTAACGACAATCTCTAATGAGAATGAATGCTTCGAAATAACTGATGGAACGAGAGTCCATAAAGTAACCGATTGCCAATGCTGAAGAACGAGAAACACCTTTATCTGAGCAAATTAAAATTTTGCCACGATGAACTATAGCATCACGAATGAAATCGAAAGCCAATGATAATGATTGAGTAATATCTTGAGATGGTTGATCATGAAGTTGTAAATGAAGATACTCGAAATGATCTGGGAAAGCATTTGGAGAACCAGTGCAATTGATGATGTGAGTGATTTGATATTCATTGATAAGCATATTCTTATTCATTGATGGGTTGAAGGAGGAGATGTACATAAAAGGTGCAACTTTTGAAGGTCTGTCCATATAGAAACGATGTTCAGGGAATTCGGCAGCTTCATATGGTATTTCAAGTGCTGATTTATCGCCATCCACCATTAGACTACCTACTTTAATTGGATTATTGGCGTTGTAACTATGTGGCAAGAAACGACCTGGTGTATAATGACCTGTGAACTTTATACTCTTGGCTTTGTAGCTTGTACCATCACCACCATTGTAGTATTGTTTTGGTTTCTCTACAGAGTTCAATTGACTAGTATGGCCAAGGGATTTTTGTTTCAATTGCTCCCATTGTGAAAGGATAGTTGGTTTTATGGCAATAAATTTGGTTAATAGATCACGTAGTGATGGACGATAGAATGGATCACGAATGAACACATAATCCAAATAATCTAAAATGGCGGGAATATTTGCAACCTTTGATTTTCTCTCTGGTGTGATAAGTTCTTGTCCAGGTTGAGTGACACGAATAAAGAATTTAACCCAATCATCATCATAGAAGAGGAAATCACCAGTTAACAACTCATAGAAAAGACAACCCAATGACCAAACATCACTTGCAGTATTGGAGCCCACCTTTTTACGTCTATCGAAATTTTCACGAGTCTTTTGTGAGGCGTAAGCAATGGTGAGCATTTCTGGTGACTTTATAAACTCGGTACCACGATTTCTAGTTGTGTATCCCTCGACATCTTGGGTATAAACTTTAGCTTCACCCCAATCTGCCAAACAAACGGCAAAGTTTGGATCATTTGTTGGTTGATTCCAAAAGTCCTCTTCAATGGTACCCTTTTTCAATGGGTGCACCAAAAAGTTATCACATTTAATATCGAAATGATTAATTTTATGATCGCCCAAGAATTGAACACTTTGAAGTACATTTGTATAGATATTCAAAAGCAATGGTAACAACTCTAAAAATGGTAAGGTTTGTTTTAGTCTCCACTCTTTAAGACTACATTTGTAGGATTTCATTACGATCCAATAGTTTTCACCATCGACACCATAGTCAAACATATGACAACCTCTAGAGTCATTTCTAAAAGTATCCATAATTAATATTTCCGTAAAAATATCGTAAAGTACACAACGATCATAGATTGTTTTTGGTACTGGCATTAATTTAACAGCGATCTCTAGACCTTCATCATTACCCAATGTACCTTTGTAAACGGTACCATAGGCACCCTTGGCAACACGTTTCAAATCTTTAAAGAGATTGGAATGATATAGTCTACTAAAGAGTAACTTTAAGATTCTAAAATGGTTTGGTCCCATTTCATGAGTTCTCTTTGTTAACTCTGGAATGATCTTTTCATTATCTTGATGGTTAATATGTAAATGAAGAATGAATGGTACATTCAATTTCTTTGCAACAATTGGGAATTGATCGGAATAAAGATGTTCAAGTGTTTGATTAGAATTTAATAGTAAACTGAAAATCAATTGAAGTAATGAAATATGTAAATCTCTATCATGATAGAGTTTACGATTATTTCTCTCCAATTGATAACGTTGGTTCTCATTAAAGATTTCGTTTTCTGTGGGCTCAATCATTTGTTCACTGTCACGATCGGATGGTGTCAACGATTGTGATGGATTATCCAAAACTAATTGAAATTTAGGATCTTGTGGATCAATTTTTTGTTCAATAGATGATAACACACCAGTACCAGCTTGTTTGGTTTCTTCTTCAGATCTAACTTTAACTGCTGGTAATACTAATTTTGGTATTAAAATTGGTGGCTTTGAACTTGAAACATTACTAATTGGACTATTTGTTGATTTTGGAACAGATGTTTCAATATTAGTGTTGGTGGTGGTGGTGGTGGTGGTGGAATTATTATTTATTGGTGGTGTTGGGCCTCCCTTGGATATTGACCCTAAATTTAAAGATTTAATTATTGGTTTTGATATTGGTTGGGTTGGTTGTTGTGGTGGTGGTACAGTTTCCATTGAAGATGAGCTTTTACTTAATGATGATAAATTTAAAGAAAACTGTGGTTTTCCAATTGGTGGAGTTGTTTTTGCTGTTGTTGTTGTTGTTGTTGTTGTTGTTGTTGTTGCTGTTGCTGTAGATTTGTTGGTAAAAGTATTATTTAAATTTAAAAGATTTGGTGTTGAAGTTGATGCTTGTCCTGTTTTAGTCACAGATGATAAATTCAATGAGAATTTTGGTTTTGATGGAGGAGGGAATGGTGGATCTGTAGAAACCTTTGCTGGATTTGCCGTTAATGTAGAATCGGTTGTTGTTGTCGTTGTTGCTGTTTCTGTTGCTGTTGCTGTTGCTGTTGATGTCATTGTTGTAGTTGCTGCAGCTACAATCGTTGATGATGATGAAGATGATGAAGATGTAGTTGTAGTTGTTGCTACTGATGATGCTGATGTGGTTAAATTTGATGATGAAGTCGAAGCTGGAGAACCTTTACTTATAGAGGATAAATTTAATGAAAATTTTGGTTTAGTTGGGGGATTTAAAGAAACTGCAGTTGGTGGAGTCGTAATCGATGTACTGTCAGTTTTAGGCTGAAGTGATAATTTAGGAATTACTGGAGGTGAATTTGTTGTATTACTACTATCAGTTTTAACTATTCCACTTAAATTTAAACCAAGATTTAATTTTGTACCAGGAGTAGCTAATTTAGGAATGATAGGTGGACCAGTTTTAGTTGGTGTTGTATTATTTGTATTTGTGGTTGTGGTTGTGGTTGTGGTTCTAGTAGTTGTGGTTGTGGTTGTTGAAGATGATGATATATTGTTATCATCTGAACTATTTGCAAAAAATGGAATTGATGATAATGGTTTTAAGAATTGATCTTTATTTTGTTTTATTTCATACTCCAAATTAACCTCTCTAACTAGGAAATCCATTGTTCTTAATTGATAAAATTTCATTGAAATCTTATCATTTTTACTTTATTGTACAATAGAGAAATAATAATTAATATATATATATATTTATTTATTAAAATAAATAAAAACTATATTATATTCACTTACTTTATGGAAAAAGATATTAAAATATTTAAAAATAATCTACATAGTGTTAATGTTGCTTGATCAAATATATAGTTATTATATAATTTAATGAAACTTATATAAATATAACTAATATATGAATCAATGTATAATTTCTTTTTAGTGAATGGATTCTTTTTGAAAAGGAAAACATGACTTAAAAATTTAAGCATTTGTTTCTTTACATTGAAATGTGTGAAGAAATTATTTGATTGTAAAAATGGTAAAATTACACCATTACCTTGAGGTAATAATAAAAACTCCATTTTCTTTAAATAATCTGTTATTTCACTTTCATTTATTGTAGAGGTTGTTGATGCTGCTGCTGCTGTGGTTGTTGATGAATTATTTCCTGTTGCCGAATTTGTTTGACTTGAAGTTGGTGTATTTAAATTATTTGCTAAATTACCACTACTTCCACTATTATTGCTATTGTTATTATTATTATTATTGTTGTTGTTGTTGGATTGATTATATATATCATTTTCTTGTTGTTTTTTAAATTTAAATTTTAACATTTTAACACAAATTGAGAAATGTTTTATTGCACGACAACGAAATTCTGTTAGACGAATTTTATTTTGATCATTTGGATAACATTTCGAGAATTCTCTTTCAATTGATTCATTGGTAAGAATTTGAATTGTATATTGTTTTATGAATTGGAAAGTTTCATCACGTTCCAAAAATATTGATATGAATAGATCATTGATTGGTGAACTTTTATTCTGCTTAATAATTTCATCGAATACAGTTAAAAGATAATGAATGATATGAATATCCTTTACTCTATCCGATGTGATTGGACCACGAAATATACTATGCTTAACTTTTAACAATGATTCAATGCAGACATCGACAACTTGAGATGAAAGAATTCTCGAAGGACAGTTCTCCATATACTCTGAAAGTATACAAAGTTGATACTCCATATCATCGAATGTAAAAGTTTCCAACATATTTGAGATACTGGAATTAATTCTCCATAGTAGTAGATCCAATTTCTTTCTAAATGATGCTTTTCTCTCTAAACTCATTCCCTTGGTAACATCTCTCCAACGATTACGATGAATATACTCCACATAATCGGACCAATGACTTGCCAATTTATAAAACAATGTTAAATGATCCTTGTCTGATGGAATGATACCTTTATGAAGAAGTATCGATTCAGAGTATAATATGTTTATGGGGTTATTACCATACTGTAATAGCATTAAATTATTTGATGTCGATGAAATCAATGTCTTGAGGATGTTACATCTAACTTTGTATAGATTTAACTCTGAAAATGATGATTGTTGTTGAGTGATCATCGTTAAAGCTGCCGTATTTTTACTTGAAATTGGTGGTATATCATATCTTCTCGAAGGTATTGAACGTTTTGATTGTTTATGTGATTCTATGGCTTGTTTATATGATATCAATGCTGTAAGATCCGCCGTCATATATGTTTCACCCAATTTAATAGCTAAATCACCCAATTCTTTGGATGCACTAGTTTCAATTTTCAATTCACCTTGATGTGATCTAGTTGAATTGGATGCATCATCTCTTCTTCTACTTGATCTTGTATTTCTTGTACTATTTTCAACACGTACTGGTAAATTTAAACGAGGTACTATCGATTTATTTATACCACCCATTGAAAGCATTGGTACTTTGCTTGTGGATCCACTTGTAGAACCAGCACTATTAGGTGTATTATTTGGATGAATTTGATTTGCATTATTATTATTTATACTATTTGATAATGGTAATGGTGGTACTCTTGATGTTATTGATGGTGTTGATGTTGATGGTGTTGATGTTGATGTTGATGGTGTGTTTGGATTATTATTATTGTTGTTGTTGTTGTTGTTGCCACTACTATTATTATTGGTTGAAATTAAAGATGTTACAGTTGAAGCAGCGGATGAAATCAATGGACTATCCATAGGACTACTAGTATTGCTATCATTACCTCTATTTCTATTGAATAATGGTGGGGTTTGATATAAATTTGGGTTATGAAAATGTAAACTTTGAATTTGACCAATGGATGTTGGTTTTGTGTTGGTTGATGATTGTGGTGGTATATTATTTGGTGATGTTACATATGATGGTAATGTTGGTGTTGTACTATTTACATTGTTTGGATTATTTGTTGTTGTTGTTGTTGTTATCGATGATGATGTCACTGAAACTGGTGATAAAATTGAAGTTGGTGTAGTTACTTCTCCTGTTTTTGTATTAATTAATTGCTGTGTTGTTGTATTATTACTATTATTATTATTGGTAGTATTATTCGATGTAGTTGGTTGGTGTTGTTGAAAGACTGGTGGCCTTGGTACTGGTACACTTGTTAATAAATTTTCAAAGGTAAAACCTTGTGGTGGAAGTGGTGGTACACCATCATCCCAACATGGAATCTGTATTGATTGAAATTCATGTATATTGAGTTTTTGCTGTTGTTGTTGTGGTGTATTTAGTTTTTGATGTTGTTTTCCTAAATTTTTTGTTGGAGAAGAGTTTGAAGTGGTAGAAGATGTAGTTGATGCTGTAGATGCTGTTGTTGCGGATGATGATGATGAAGATTGCAAAGGGCTTGATGTTGCTGTTGAATTTGAAGATATTGTTGCTGTTGAGGTTGAGGTTAGTTGTTGTGGTTGTATTTGTGTTTGTGGTTGTGTTTGTGGTTGTGTTTGTGGTTGTGTTTGTGGTTGTGGTTGTATTTGTGGTTGTGGTTGTATTGGTATTGAATTTATGTGTATAGAAGGATCAACTTTAAATTTTATATTCGATAAAGCTAATGAACATTTATAATAAATTTCTAATAGTTTTGGTATACATAAATCCTCAATAAAAATCTTATTATTTCAATAAAAAAAAAAAACAAAATAAATATTAAGAATTATAAAATAAAAAAAAAAGGTAACATACAGATCTTAAAGGATAAAAAGAAATAATCTTTGTTAAAACATCGGAAATACCAATACATTCAATGTCATTATAAAGATGAGATATGATTTGTTTACAAAATAAACGTGAAGCATCATGCGAATTATCAATGAGTTGTTGGCAAATCTCAATGATTACATCATTTTTTATAGAGTTTTTACCACAATAACACAAACATTGTATCAATATTGTTATACCACCTTGAGTAATACAATGATTCTTTTCTGTACTATCCAATAGTTTTATCTTTTCTTTTAAAACTATTAATGAATCTAATAGTTGATTACTTCTTTCATTAATTTCATGATTATGTGTTGATGATGATGATGTTGTGGTTGTTGATGTTGTGGTTGTTGATGTTGTTGTTGTTGTTGTTGTTACATTACTCTTTGATCTAATTAAAATATTTAAAGATGAGAATAACTAATTATTTTAATTAGAAATTAATAAAAGAAGATTCTTAAAAATTAAGGAAAAAAGAAAAAAAAAAAAAAACTCATCTAATAATATTTTCTTACATCTTCAATATCAAGCATATATTGTTTTTGTTTGTGTGGTGCAATTGAAAGTGCACGATGCTTTCTTGATCTTTCCATCATATTATTGGGTTGGGTACAGATGATGTATTGTGTTGTTTAGTTTAATGTTTCATATATATTATTATATAAGTTACTAATATACAATTGTTTTTTTTTTTTATATGTTATACAATTCTTATCAAAAACACCCTTTTTTTATGTGGTTTTGGGTGAATGCGATTTTAAAAGAAATTAA
>JH723017.1:4177-17163 GCA_000277465.1 Dictyostelium intermedium | reverse complement strand
GTAGTCTACTTATTTATTTTTCTTTTTTTTTCTTTTTTTCTTTTTTTTTATTTTTTTTATTTTTTTTATTTTTTTTCTTTTTTTCATTTGTTTTTTTTCTCTTTTGATCAAATATCAAATAAATAAATAAAATTTTTACTCACCCTACACATATTAATACATACCCTAGTGATCCACATTAAAAAAAAACTAAAATATCAACTATATCTATAATACCCTTAAAATAATAAAATAGTAACATACCACTCACACACAAAAAACACACACCACTTCTCACTTTATTTAACTTTATTAATAACCACTCCAACCATCATTCAACCACACCCTAAAAAAAAAAAAAAAAAATTTATTTTATCATTTAATTTTTAATTTTTTTATAAAAAAATTTAAAAAAAAAAATTTTGTTATATAATTAAACCTTTATTTGTTTTAATTTATTTGTTTAATTCAAAAAAAAATAAAAAAATAAAAAAATAATAAAAAAAAATAAAAAAAATAAAAAAAATAAAATTCTGCTCAAATTTTTTTTTATTTTTTTTAATTTTATTTTTTTTAATTTTTTTTTTTTCAAAAAAAACTAACTGTCTTTTCTTTTCTTTCCCCTTCAAACAAATTTGTTTATTATTATCTAAAAGTTTTTTTTTCCTAAAAATAAAAATAGTAATTAATACCTAAAAATAATTTATTTTTTTAAAACAAAAATAACATCATCATCATCATCACTTTTAATAATAAATAATATATTACTTAATATATTTTTATAGTAAATTAAATTTTACCCTTTTTTTATTTCCATCAAAAAAATAAAAAAATAAAAAAAATAAAAAAAAAAAAATAAAATTAAGAATTGTTTTCTAAATTATTTTTTATTTTTGTATTATACACACCACAACCACATCCTCACATAATTTTGGTTCACCCTCCTTAATTTAATAAAAAAAAAGTAAAATTAAATTTTTTTTATAATTATAAAAATAAAAAAAAATAGTAATATAAAATAACAAATTTTTTTAATAAATCAATTAAATAAAATGTCATCAGCAGAATTCTCAATGGACGATTTTGAAGATACTTTTGATTCAAATGCAACTATCTCAACTAAAGATTTATTTGAAGGTTCAGAGTATGTTATTTAATGTTTTCACTATTTAAATTTTTATATATTGACTTTTTTTTTTTCTTTTCTATTATTATTAAAAATTTTAAATGAGTATAGTAGATTACCATTAAATCAAAGTATAAATACAACAATTCAAAATTTATATTTACCAAATGGTGGATTTGCTATTGGTGACCAAGGTCAACAACAACAATACTATCAAGCCATGCCACAATTAAATCAAAGTGATCAATTCAATTTAGGAAGATCAAACAATTTAACACCAAGAACAAATCAAATGCAACAACAACAACCACAACAACAACAACAACAACAATATGGCACTCAATCACCAATTCATATGTCACAAACTCCATCAAGTCCATTATCTTCTCCATTACCAAGTCCAACTCCATTCAGTAGACAACAAAATTATAATAATAATAATAATAATAACAATTCATCTTCTTCATCACAAAACTATAATAATAATAACAATAACAATAATAACAATAATAATAACAATAATAACAATAATAATGGTAATAATAACAATGGTAATAACAACAACAGTAACAATAACAATGGTAATAATAATAATAACAATAATCAACAACAGGCTAATCCAAATTTAAGTTCACCACAACCAATTCTTGATACAATTTATAAATTATTATCAGAACAAGAACAAACATTAGTTCAAATGATTCATGAACAATCATTGTTATTAAATAGGTTACCACCAACATTGGATGAAAATTCATTGGCACCACTCAAAACATTATCACAAAAACAAATCACTTTATCCAGCCAGATGAATACTGAAATGTCAGCACTTGATGCCACCAAGAAAGGTATGATCCTTGAACCAACTGATTTAGCAAAATTATTCGCTTTAAAACAAGATTTACAAATTCAATTTAAACAATTAAGTTTATTACATAATGAAATTCAATCAATTTTAAATCCACAACATTCTGCTCCAAAACCAAAGTATGTAAAAATTTAAATACTATGTATATACCTCCTCCTAAACTCAACTTATTTATATTTTATTAATTCTTTTATTATTTTTTTTTCTCTTTATTGTTAGTGTTGCACTTGTATTAAAATCACAACCATTCCCAGTGGTAATTAGTAAAGGTAAACAATTGGGAGAGAACCAATTAGTTGTATTAGTATTAACTGGAGCAAGATCAAACTTTCATATAAATGGACCAGTTAAAGCAACAATGATTTGTGATTCACATCCAACCAATAAAAACAATCCAACCACACCATTGGAAATGGACTCACAACCAATTTATCCAGCAACATTGACAGCACATTTCCCATTAAAATTTTTGGCTGGTACTAGAAAATGCTCTGTCAATTTGAAATTTGGTGTAAATATTCGTGATTTAGATAATGTCACCACAACAGTTGAAAGTGATGCCTCAAATCCATTCGTTGTTATCACCAACGAATGTCAATGGGAAGGTAGCGCAGGTGTATTATTGAAAAAGGATGCTTTCGATGGTCAATTGGAAATCACTTGGGCTCAATTCATCAATACCCTTCAAAGACATTTCCTAATTGCTACAAAACAAGATCCAGTAAGACCAAAACGTCCACTCTCTTCCTATGACTTGAAATATATTCAAACTCATTTCTTTGGTAATCGTTCTATTATTCATCAACAAGATTTCGATAAATTTTGGGTTTGGTTCGGTAAATCAATGCAAACTCTTAGATATCAAAGACATATTTCAACTTTATGGCAAGAGGGGTAAGTAATTTAATAACTAATTAAATTAATTTTTTTAAAAAAATAATAGAGAATATAATATTTACAGTTTATTATTTTTTTTATAAAGTATTATTTATGGTTATATGGGTAGACAAGAAGTTAATGATGCATTACAAAATCAAGATCCAGGTACATTTATTATTAGATTTAGTGAGAGAAATCCAGGTCAATTTGGCATTGCATATATTGGTGTTGAGATGCCTGCTCGAATTAAACATTATTTGGTTCAACCAAATGATACCGCTGCTGCAAAGAAAACTTTCCCAGACTTTTTATCAGAGCATTCTCAATTCGTTAACCTACTCCAATGGACCAAAGATACAAATGGCGCTCCAAGATTTTTAAAATTACACAAAGATACTGCTTTGGGTTCTTTTGCCCCAAAGAGAACCGCTCCCGTACCTGTTGGTGGCTATGAACCTTTAAATAGTTAAAATATATAATAAGTAATAATAATAATATAATATTAAATGCTGTATGATAAAAAAATAATATTATAATAATTTTTTCAAACAAAAAAAAAAAAAAAAAATTTTAAAAAAAAAGACTAAATAATTGATCTTGTATCTAATGAAAAACAAATAATAATAATTTTATCCGAAGATCTCATTTGTTTGTCGACTGTTGTATACAAAAAAAAAATAAAAAAAAATAACAAAAAAAAATAAAAAAAATAAAAAATAAAAAAAAATAATAAATAACCCTTTGTGAAAATATAATTTATTTTTAGATTTATTTTTTTATTTTTTATTTTATTTTTTTATTTTTTATTTTTTTGTTTGAAAAAATTATTACAATAACTTTGGCCTGTACAACAAGGGTGGGTGCGTTGATGCTGGTCGCTGTGGATAGCAACACGTCATAAAAACTCACTCATTGGCAGTAACTGAAGAATGAGTAGTTTGATTATCGTCAATATAACCAGAAATTCTTTTTTCATCACTGATACCATTATTAAAATCCAAGTAAATATTTTCAGAACCTAATTCCCTTCCAAAAACATTTAAATGATCTTTGTTTAACAAAATCATTACAAGTTCCAACTTGTTTGGATTGTAATAAATGAGCTTTCCATTATTAGTTCGATAAAAAAGAATAGCCTTATTTTTTTTGGATAAACAAATTTCACACAGCTAATTAATCTAAGATATACAATGATACCTATGATTGCACAGAAAATGTTTATGGCATTAATTGCAAACATTGTATAGAATATTTGTTCATTTTCAAAATTTATTGAAATTAACCATGATAATTCAGGATAGTCTATTGTTTCATAATAATAATAGATAAATTGGTAAACTAAGGCACTACTACATGTAATTAACCCAAGAATGACAACAAATGAAGAAATTATTTTATTTCCCCATGCACTATCCACAGGAGCTAATGAATTAAAATAAGTTGAATCTGAAGCGAGTCTTCCATCGAATCTTTTCAAATTATATTCCCCTAAAATATAAAAACAAAAGAAATTAATAAAAATTTTACATATTATGTATGTACCTCTACCACTTTAAACCTACACATAATTATCTGTCTTCCAATGAGAATAAATAAGTTTAGTGCAATTGTTAGCATAGAGGTAAGTAAATAGGTTGTATCTATATTACAAAATGCACCAATAACAACACTTTTGGTTATGTAATCAGTACCAAAATGTTGCAGAGTCTGACCAAAATTTAATTTCAGATGTTGTACCAATTGGTTTGGGATAGTTTCTGACATTTATGTTTTCTTTCCTTTCAATATACTTTTTAATAGCTAGGCAGCATCTGCAGTTGCAGGTTGTTTTAAAATCATGATCATCCATGTTTTTATATTATTTTTTATTATTATTTATTATTATTATTATTATTATTATTATTGTTTGATTATTATATTAATTTTTAAAAATGAATTTATTTTCTCTTCTTATTCTTACAAATTTATATTTTTTTTAATATTTTTTTATTATAAATAAATAATTATATTTTTTTTATTTCATTTTTTTTATATTTATTTCTATTTTTAGTTGGTTATTCAAAGAATCCAAAAAAGTGTATATTTTTTAATTATTTTTAATCATTTAGTTATGATCTATTTTTTTTTAAATAATAAACTTAAAAAGGAATTTCAAAATATAATTAAAAATCCAAAAATAACCTTCCCAAACTATATGTAGAGAAAATACCATTCTACAAAAAATTACCCTGCAAACATTTGGTGTGATATCAAAATAATTGAAAAAAATATAAAAAAATAATAAAACCCACAAATTAATTCAAATCAACACAATTTTCTAAAGATAAGTTTGGTGTTAAAAATTTTGCTATTGATGTTTTGATAGCTTGTTGTGTGGTAGGTGTTTTAAAAATTTCCTTTTTGTATTTTTAAAATTTTTTTGTAAAATAAAGTAGTGTGAATAATTTTATGTGTTATTTCACACATTATTTAATTAAAAAAAAAAAATAAAACAATAAATATTTTTTATTATCACTGAGCATATTAAGTTTTGGTTAGATTTATTGAGTGGGGGTATTTATATAAACAGTTTTTTTATTTATAGAGTTGCCATTTTTGGCCAATTCAAAAAAACATTAACACTTAAAAAATTAAGTGTTTTGGTGGTTGAAACATTGGTTAAATTTTATTTATTTATTTATTTTTTTTGTAATATTATTTTTGAATTTAATGTATTATTTATCATTATTAACAATCACAAACATATTATAATGGATTCTTCTTTACATAATTGTCCAAATGAAGGTTATTTTCTTCAAATACTAAAGATATAGAACAAATAAAAAAATTATTACCACAATATAAACCTGTAAATCCAGTTACTATAGTCCCAGAAGAAATTTCTTTTAAAATTAAATTCAAGATTGATTCCGCATTATCATGGAATAGGATCCTTTATTTGGTATTTGTTACTTTTTTGCTGTGGTCCTAGGTGTAATAGTCAATATTGATATGAACATACCAGATATTACAATATTAACAATTTTAATTGGATTTATCTCACTGTTTTTGGAAGTTTCTTGATTAAGAGTAATAAAATTTTTTTATTTTTTATTTTTTATTTTTCAATTGTAAATATTAATTTTTAAATTTATAGAGGAAGGTTGTTTAGAAGGTAGATTTTTATATAGGAAAACATATTTCAGAGCGTTGGCCCCTATTGATGTTACTTTGGGAAATGAAAAGATTTCGATAATAATGGTTTCTTTTGGTTTAATTGCATGCTATATAGCATTGATAGTTTTGTTTTCACAATACCTTTCCCTTCCATACTATCAAAATAGTTCATCATTAAAAAATTTTTTTTTATAATATAGTGAATTTGTTATGGCCAGTGGGGGATTATTTGCAAATTATAAAGTAAGAAGTTGTATTGAAATAACAGATAAAAATGATCATCTCGTAAAAACTCATATTTTCCGTTATTATTATGACAGTGAAGAAAAATCCCCAAATGAATATAAGGATTACACTCCTGACTTTTATCTATTGTCACTTTTATTAAATATGAGTAGACATAGAGATGAACTTATAAATGAATTGAATGGCAACAATATTTTGGTAGAATTCATACCAAATAAAGTTGGAAGCTAAAGATCTTAAATCCTTTAGAATATACCTTAAAAATAAAATAATTTTTAAATGAAATCTAAATTTTAAACACAGAAAACTAAAAATCAAACAAACAAACAACAAAATAAATAAATAAATAAAAAAATAAATAACCTTAATACATATTACATTTGATGTTTCATTAAGAAACACTAACAGGTAATACAAAGAGGGGGAATAATTGAGGTATTTGGAAGATTTGATAAACTATGAGATTTCAAATATTGATTTTTCAATACATGACCATCACAGTTAAGAGATTGTTCTTAATCAGATAATTGTGTTAAATTACTCCAAGGTACTTTATCCGAAAAATCATTATAAAAGAAATAAAAAAAAATAAAAAATTTGATGTCCCTAAAAAAACTTTTATTTGAGTTTTTTTTTCTTTTTTTATTAAAAATAAAAAAAAATGATATTGAACATTGCAAAAGTTAATACTTTCTGCATGGGTGTGGACGACATTGTGGTGGTGGTGGTGGTGGTTTGCAAATTGGTTTTGGACAACCACCTCCATTATTATTATTATTCATCCATGGTCTTGATGGTCCTCCTCCAGATATTTCATTATCTCCAAAGTCATCACTATATGATGTAGAATTTGAGATGGCTAAACCACTTGACATATTCAAACCATTACCAAAGCTTGTTATTGAATCTATATTATTTTAATTTTAAAAAAAAATTAAAATAAATATAATAAAAAATATAAAATTTAAATTATAATTACTAAGAATTGTCATTTTATTAATTAAATTATAATAATCTATTTGTAATATATAAAATACAATTTTTTTTCTTTTTTATAATTTTTTTTTAAAATTAAAGAAAAAAATAAATATTTTTACACAAAAGGCTTTCAAATTAAATTGCTGTATTTTTAGAAATACATTTCACTTGTTAATAATTTTTTTTATTTTTTAGAAATACATTTCACTTGTTAATGATTATTAGGCAATTTTGCTTATTTGGTTTTTTTTAATTAAAAAACTTCTCCAATACTTTTTAAGTAATACAATTAAATTCATTTCTTAATTTAATTTTTTTTTTATATTGATGAAACAAATAAATTTATTATTTAATTTAATAAAAAACCCTAAAATTTTTTTTTTTGAATTTTTTTAAAATATTATTTCATTCAAATTTCGTTTGTTTTTCATTCAATTTCATACTATCAAAGCTCCCCAAACATATGTGCGTGTCAAAAGAGAAAATAAAATAAAATGTAAAATAGTTTTTTTTTTTTTTTAATTAAAAAAATATTTAATTGACAACAAATAAAATACAATAAAATACACATAAAATAAAAAAATAAAAATAAACAAAAATGACACAATAATAATAATAATACTTTCCAAGGTTGTAAAAGAAAACTCTCAATTAATAAAAGTATTGATATAATACCATCTATTGATGTAACGATGACAAATGAAAAGTTATTCATTGAAACAGAGTTGGCAGGCGTTTCCAAGAGTGATATTGATATTAACATTAAAGATTCAATACTCATCATTCAAGGCGAAAAAAAAAGAATTTAAAACAACAACAACAACAACAACAAGAACAACAACAACAACAACAACAACAACAACAACAACAATTTGAAAAATCATTACCTTCAACAAATATCATTAATAAAAAAGATGATGAACCATCGATTGAAGAATTTGAAGATGAAGATGATGTTAAACAAAAATTAGAATTAAATAAAACCACCAATGCCACAACTTCCATAATTGAAAATAAAGATGATAAAACATCAAAAATCACAGACAAAAAATTCATTTCAGAGAGATCATTTGGTAATTTCAAGAGATACTTAAATCTTTCAAATATTTTATACCAATTAGATTTAAATTCAATTGATACTCAATTTGAAAATGGTTTATTAACAATTACAATTAATAAGAAATCAGATTATTTAAATACAATTAAAATTAATATAAATTAACTTCTTTTAAAAGTGTACACATATATATTATTTGTATAAAATAAAAAATTATAGTTATTTCTTTGTTTTTTAAAATTATCGCTATCATTTCCACAACCTGACATTCTTTTTTATTTATTTATTTTTGGCTTTTTTTTTTTAAAGGAAAAATAAAGAATGGATTATTTTAAACATCATTTGTTATTAGCTTAAAAATTAAAATTTACAAAAATAAATGTATTTTTATTTACAATTTTTATTTAAAATCTTCTTAATTTGATTCGTCTGAGGAAATTAAAATTTCAGAAACATCCTCTAATTCATCACTTTGTTCTTCCTCTAATTCAAACTCTGGTTCTCCACCAGATGAAATATTTAAATAATCTCGCATACTTGTATTTAAATCTAGTTTTTCACAGTCAGATTCCATTGACAAATTATCGTTCTCTTCTACTTCTTCCTCTTCCTCTTCTTGTTCACTATCACTTTTTTTCTTTTTTTTTTTAGTTTCTCTTTTTCGCTTGATTTTCTATTGTTTTTCTTTTTCTTTTTCTTTTTCTTTTCTTCACTAACCTCTTCAATTAATTCTTCATTTTCATCATCATCTTCTTGTTCACTTTCTTTTTCAATTGATTTTCTTTTATTTTTCTTTTTCTTTTTCTTTTTCTTTTTCTTTTCTACTTCGCTAAATTCTTCACCTATTTCATCTTCTTGTTCACTTTCTTTTTCAATTGATTTTCTTTTATTTTCTTTTCTTTTTCTTTTCGTTTATTTCTTCTTCTTCAATTAATTCTTCATTTTCATCAACTTCTTGTTCACTTTCTTTTTCAATTGATTTTCTTTTATTTTTCTTTTTCTTTTTCTTTTTCTTTTCTACTTGGCCAAGTTCTTCAGCTATTTCATCTTCTTGTTCGCTTTCTTTTTCAATTGATTTTCTTTTACTTTTATTTTTCTTTTTCTTTTTATTTTCCTTTATTTCTTCTTCACTAACCTCTTCAATTAATTCTTCAATTGATTTTCTTTTACTTTTGTTTTTCTTTTCTTTTTATTTTCCCTTATTTCTTCTTCAACATTTTCTTGTTCACTTTCAGTTTCATGACTGGGTTCAAATTCTGATTCAGATTGAGTTTGTTCTTGTTGACTTTTCTCTTTTTTACAGGATTTCTTATTTTTCTTCTTTTTCTTTTTCTTTTTCTTTTCAGCTTCACTAGCTCCTTCTTGTTCGCTTATTTCTTCATGTACATAGTCATCATCATCATAATACTCTTGTGAGTTTTCATCAACACCATTACAATCTTCATTGTCATCTTCTTTTTGTGGACTTTTCAATTTTTTAGTGGACTTTTTATTTTTATTCTCCTTCTTTTTCTTTTTCTTTTTCTTTTTATTTTCTACGTCACTAGCCTCTTGTTCACCTATTTCCTCATGATGTATATCATCCTCTTGTTCCCATTCTTGTGGAGTTTCTTCTTTTTCAATTGATTTTCTTTTCTTTTTATTTTTCTTTTTATTTTTCTTTTCCACCTCATCAACATCTTCACTTATTTCTTCTTCAACCACCTCTTGTTCAATTTCTTTTTCAATTTCTTTTTCAATTTCTTGATTAGATTTAAATTCAGAATCATTTTCAGATTCTTTGTCAAACTCTGATTCGGATTCCTCTTGTTGACTTTCTTCATCTTCAGAGGAGGAGGAGGAGTATTTAACTTTTTTAGATTTAACTCTCTTAGTTGAATTTGCTCTTGTTGAAGTTAATTTCTTTGACTGGATTGGTTTTTTATGTTGATCAATAATTGTTAAAAGTTGATCTTGTTGTTCATCTGTTAATTCTTGGGATTGTTGTTGTTGTTGTTGTTGAAGATTACTACAATCAGTGTTATTATCATCAGTATCCATCACCAATAATGATTTCAAATACTTATGATACTTTGAAAGTTGACTATTATATGGTTTTGAGGTGATTTCATTTGACATTTTATTTGATAGGAATAATAGTTGTTGAATCGATTCTAAACTTGAAAGTGATTTATCTAATTTAAAAAGTTGAAATAATTTACAATGATTCTTACCAATTGTTGTATCACCAATAATATCCAATGATAAATTGAATAATAATTTACAATATAGTTTATTTTCTATTGTTTTAAATTTAATTTCAATTTCATTTTCATTTAAACAAATATTACCTTGATTTTGTTGTAGTATTTGTTGTTGTTGTTGTTGTAGTTTTTGTTGTTTAATAAAATTTGAAATTAAAGAATTAATTAAATATTGATATAATTTAATTAAAATTGGTGTTGAAGTTATTGAATTTTTATAAACATTTTGTAATGATGGAATAAAAGAATTTTCAATGATTGTCAAAGAGAATTCGAAATCTCTATTTGAAGGTAGTACGAAAACATTAAAAAAAGACGATAAAATTTGTTGAGTTGGTTTACCATTATTGGTTTGATTGAAAAACATTCCCATCAAGAATGAAAATATATATTGATACTGTTCCATTGATACCTTTTTATTATCTAAATCACAAATTTGATTACAAAGAATCTTTGAAATACCTTCAACTAATCTTTGTTGAATCTTTTCTTTACCAATGATTTCATTATCTTCAATCTTTTCGATTTTTTTTAATAATCCATATAATTGATCTAAAATAAATTCAAATGTTATTATAAAATTATTATCATTTTCATCTATGGATTGATTTTGAATTTGAATTTGATTTTGATTTTGATTTTGATTTAGATATTCATTTTGATTTTCATTATTTTTTAATTGTTGTTGTTGTTTTTGTTCATGTTGTTTTTTTAAAATTTTATTTAATGAATAACCATACCATGATAATAGATCGAATAAACCTTCAATTGATGATACTAAACCATCATGTTTTTCATCGATTTCAGAAGATTCTTGATTTTGTTGTTGTTGTTGATCTTTTTGTTGATTAAAGAATATTAAAGATTCAGTGTCTAGAGATTCTAAGAGTAAACAAATATTTTTTGATAGTGTTAAACGATTGATCATTGATTGTAGGGATAAAACTTTAATTGCCATTGATTTAACTAGTGAATTTTCACAACATAAACAATTGTCAATGATCAATTCAATGAAGCTATTGATTGTTGATTTCACTTGACTATTTAAATTCAAGATTTTAGTATTCTTTAAAAAGTGATTTAGAATACTAAGAGATTTAATCCAAATTTTTTCTTCCAATAAAATCTTTAAATTATAATTTTCAGTGATTTCATTATATTGTTGAACTTTTAGATGAATTTCATCTCTATATAGATCTAATTTTGCATTTAATTTATCAACAATACTCTTATTAACATTATTAGCAACACTGCTACTACCACCACCACTACTACTACTACTACTTTTTGTTGAATATTTAGTTTTAATTAAAGTTTTAATATCTTTTCTTTTTTGAGTTAATTTGTTAATTGATTCTTTAATTATTGATAACTGATCCTGCATCTCAATTTTGATGATTTCACTTTTTTCATTATCGATCAACTTGGTTAAAGTCGTTAAACTAGTTATAATGGTTTGTGAGTAACCTTTATCGCCACTATTATCAGGATCAACCAATTGATACAATAATTCCATCAATGGTTCTAAATGATTATCGTCAATACTAATTGACATCAATAGCTTTTGAATCACTTCAATTAATTGTGATCTTCCAGATTCATCTGAAAAATCCAAACATTGTGCAATTAATATTAATTGTGATTGAATAAATATTAATTCATTATCACTATATTTTAATTTTTCTTTTTTTTCTTCATTATTATTATTGTTATTGTCACGATCATCATCATCATCATCACTTAAACCTTGTTGTCTTTTTTCAGATTTTCTTAGATAATATAATAGGACCTCATTAAAATTTAAAATGCTTGGTAAAATTGTATCTAATAAATCTTGATTATTTGCTTTCTTTAAATATTGAGATAATACTCTTAGATTGATTGCTTGTTCTTTACTTAGATTAAATAAATCATATTCTCTACATTTATCAATTCCAAATTTACCTTTTGAAAATATTTCTAATAATACTACTTCAACATCTTGTTCAAATAATTCAACTTCTAAATTTTTAATAAACTATATAAATAAATAAAATAAATTATTATTATTATTATTATTAATAACTATGTTCAATTTTAAAGTATTTAAATTTTTTTTTTTTTTTTTTTTTTTTTTTGGAAAATTATTACCTTTGAGATTTCTAAAGATTTTTCTAACCAATAATCAATTAACATTGTTGAACAAGCTTCTCTAACAGATTGATCACGGTCTTTTAAGCCATTCTTTAAAAGACCAACTCTTAATGAAATTGGAATAAATCTAATTTCAATCTTTTTACCTATGAAAATAAATGAACCTTTTCTGACAGTTGGATTAATATCTAATGTTTTCTCTAATATTGGTTGTAATGATTTCTTTGATGGTACTATATTATTTAATGCTGTAACTCTTACATCACTTTTTTTTTTTTTAAAAATTAGTATTTTTTTTTTTTTTTTTAAATAATTAATAAC
>JH723014.1:14654-25376 GCA_000277465.1 Dictyostelium intermedium | reverse complement strand
TATATATATATATATATATAATTTAAAAAATTTTAAAAAAATATATATATATTATTATTTTTTTTTTTTTTTTTTTTTTTTTTTTTTTTTTTTTTTTTATTAATTTTTTCCTTCCTTTATTTATTAATTGTTTAATTCTGAATTTAATTTTATTTAATTTTATTTATTTTTATTAACTTAATTGTTTTGTTTTTTAATTACAACTTTTTTTATTTTTAATATAAATTTTTTGTAAAATCTTTAATCAATTAATAATATATCTACTTTTATGTTTTATTTTTTACTTGATTTTGCTTGCGTGTCAATCATCTAATAGATCTTTACATTCAAAAAAACAAGGATGTGTTGCATATAATCTTGGTACTGGTCGTGGTTATTCAGTTTTGGAGATGGTTAGTGCATTAAAACAAGCATCACAAAAAGAAATTCCCTATCAATTTGTAGCAAGAAGAAAGGGTGATGTTGCCTCTTCATTTGCCGACCCATCAAAAGCACTTAAAGAACTCGGTTGGAAAGCAACACATAACCAAGATGATATGTGTAGAGATGCTTGGAAATGGCAGTCACTTAATCCAAATGGATATAGTGATTCTTAATTGTTTTATTTTAATAGATTGTCATCTTTTTCTTTTTTTCTTTTTTATTTAGAATAGTTTTTTAAAACCATTTAATAACAATAAATAGTAATAGTAATATCAAAAATAGAAAATAACAATAAAATTTAACACCACCCTTTTTAATAGTAAAAAAAAAAAAAAAAAAAAAAAAAAAAAAATAAATAATAAAATAAAAAAAAAAAAATAATAATAATAATCACCCACGCCACAAATAAATAAATAATCAATGTATATAAACAATTTAATAGATTTATAATAATCATCTTTTCATAACCCCATATCACGTGCTCTTATTTTTATAAGGTAGAGTTTGATGGTGATATTATTTTTTTTACAAAAGGTATACAAAGTAGTTTTGTTTCTTTTTAGTTGCAAGTGATTATTTATAATAAGATGACTTTCAAAAACCCTAGTATCAATACAGATTTAGTAACATCAAAGTTAATTAATATAATAATAGTTTATTATAATAAAAAAACAAATAAAAAACAAATTTTTATAAAAAAAAAAAAAAAAAGGAATGGAGGGAAAAAAACATGTTTTTTTTATAGATCTACTTTTGATTTCTTTACTCTTTTTTTATTTTTTTTTTTTTTTTTTAAAAAAAATTAATGAATGTACATATAAATCTTTAATAATTCATCATTTGAAAAAACACACATATTTTATTTGTCTAATAACCTCATATCTTTAGATTTAGTAAAAATACAAATTATTTACAAGACAGATTTATTTATTGTGAATTTGAGTTTTTTTTTTTATTATTTTATTATTTATAAAATTGTTTATGTGCTTGTGTGGGCAGTTTTATTGACAGTATCAGCATAAGCAATTGGTGATGGTGGTTGTCTCTATATGTGATGTCAATATAGAAAATATTATATAACTGAGAAAATAAATAAAAAAAAGAAAATAGATATATTATTAATGTTTACAAATAAATTAAAATTGGCAAATAAAAACATTTTTTTTAAAAAAGCATCTATATGGAAATACAATTAAACTCCTAATTAAAAATAACAATAAAGTACGATTTTAAAAATGCTACTCAATTATAAGTATCTGATATTCAAATAGTACTCATTTTTATTAAAGAGTTAAATTTATAATAGTTTTTTTTTTTTTTAAACTATATATATATATATTTATATTAATTTATCAGTGTGGTTACATTAAAAATTTAAATACTATTAAAAATAAAAAAAAATAAAATAAAATAAAATAAAACTAATTAAAATAAAATAAAACCATAATGTTTTGTTGAAATTAAAGCTATGTTAAGGATATAAATTTTTTTTTTATTTTATATTTTAAGTAAATATATATATATATTAATATAGTTGATATGGTTTTTGGATATAAAAAAATAATCTATTATTTTTAATTATGGATACATTATTAAACAATAGATTATTTTTTTTAAAATAATCAAGTGGATTAAAAAATTTATTTTTTAAGAGACATATCAATTTTACAAATTTCAACTGATTATTAAAAACTATTTTTATGCTCACCCACAAAAATAACAACGATTGAGTTAATTTTATATTTTGTACTTATTATTTAAATAATTTTATTAAAAAAAGTAATTTTCAAAAATAATTCCAACTCATTATAAAGTATAAATAGTTTCCTATTTTTTTTATTTCAAATCATAAAATAAAAAAATAAAAATAAAAAAAACTAAAAAACTATCCTAAATTATAAAAAGAAATAAAATATTTTTTTTACCAAAAAAATAATAATTTTATTACTAATTTATTAAAAAAGAAATATTGTTTTATTTTTTTTAATTGAAAAAAAAAAACAAGGGTTTCTGTTTTTTTCTTTTTCTTTTTTACAAATTACCTACCAGATAGATACTTGCCATTGGGGTTTTCTTATTATCTTTCTTTTAAAAAATGTCTAAAATTATATTTTCTCTTTTCTTGATTTTTTCTTTATTATTTAGTGATGTTGTATTTGGTGTAAGATTATTATTTTTTTCTATTCAAGATTTTCTTTTGATTATTTATTAATTTCATTTTTATATTTAAAAAGAATATTGATAGTGTATCCCATATTCCTATGAATATTCCAGACAGAAACTCAAACACTGAGTCAACTCCAAACAATTTAGTTTACAAACAAACCTACTATGCACCACCAAACGTCCAAGTCCCAACCAAACTACCAATTACTACACAACCACCACCTCAAACTCAAAAACCAACTTACCCTTCAACAATCAAACCACAAAATACATTTGATAATAATAATAATAATAATAATAATTATAATAATAATAATAATAATAATTATAATAACAATAATAATAATAATTCTAATAATAATAATTATAATAATAATAATAATAATAATAATTCTAATAATAATAATAATAATAATAATAATAATAATAATAATAATAATTTAAACATGAATAACAATAACAAAAATAACTATAACAATTTAAGATCAACTAACACAAATACTTTTACATCTACCAAACCAATGATGGTAACCAAAACATTTTCAAATGAAGCACCAGTCAAACAAACACCACAACCAACAATAAGTCAACTAAATACCAAGGAACCTATTACAAGAGAACCAATTACTAGAGAACCAATTTCTAGAGAACCAATTACTAGAGAACCAATTTCTAGAGAACCAATTACCAGAGAACCAATTTCTAGAGAACCAATTACTAGAGAACCAATTTCTAGAGAACCAATTACTAGAGAACCAATTACTAGAGAACCAATTACTAGAGAACCAATTACAAGAGAACCCATTACAAGAGAACCAAATACAAGAGAATTTGTTACAAGTGAACCAAATGATTTAGAACAAAATTCAAAAGAATCTTCATCACAAAACAATAAACAACAACCTTCACTTAAACCCCAAACAAATAATGTTAATGAAAAAAATAACATACAAACCACTCAGCAACCTACCTCAACTCCTTCAAGATCTATCACAACTGAACAACCAAGGTCAACACCTGGCTCTACCCCAGCTTTTTCAAATTTACAAGTGCCAAAACCAAATTCCCAAACATCTTCCCAAACCCCAGCCTTCTCTAAGCAATCCAATTAATTTTTTCTCTCGATTAAATAAACTAAAATTGTATTTTTCTAAAAACTATGTTGTGTATTTTTTTATATTTATCCTACATTATAATTCCTATTTTGTATTGTTTCTTTTTCTTTTTCTTTTTTTTACTTTTTTTTTTTAGATTTTTTTAAAACTTGGTTATTGGAATGTCAAATGTGGTTTTTTCAAAAAAACTTACAGATTTAAAATTTTAAGGATTTAAAAGAATGAAATAAAATAAAATAAATAAATAAATAACAAAAAAAAACTTTTAAAAATAAAAAAAAGTAACAAAAGATATAAAAAGTCCATCCATATAAAATCCTAACCTTATTTTAATCTTCTGTTTCCTATTCACAAACTAATAAGGGGAAATTTTAAAGCATTGATTTATTTTTTAATGAAAATTTTAGTGTGTCAAAATTAAAAAAACAAATAAAAAATAAAAAAAAATAAAAAAATTAAAACAAATAAAAAAATATAAATAAATGAAAAAAAAAATCCACCCCATCCACACTTTAAAATGTAAAATTATCCAAAAGATTAAAATAATCTGTCAAATGTAAAAATCTTTAACATGTAAAATTAATATCTAAATAATGTAGTCAAAACTTTCATAAGTTTTTTAAAAAATAATAAAAAAATAAAAAAATAAAAAAAAAAAAACTAAAAACTGTTATAATTAACTCTATAAACCCTGTCATGAATTACGGTTGAAACATCCTTTTACTCCAAAATGGTACATTACTAAGTTCATCTCCATTGTGTATGCTTTTTATGAAGAAAACATATTTTAATCATTGGCTATTTAAAGATTAATCCGGAAAACTTCGTCCAAATGAACAGTTTTCTACTAATAATCTAACTATGGGATTTAGGATCATTTTGTTCGAAAAATCAGATGATTTCTAGAAATTAGGCAAGTCTAATTTCTTCCAATACATTCTAGAAACTTTTGAGCTCTTAGTTATTTTTCCCTGTTTACAAAAAAAAAAAAAAAAAAAAAAAAAAAAAAAAAAGAAAGGGAAAGGAAAAGTTTATCAAATTCATATTTAAAATGTTAAATTTAGAAAAGAAAAAGTCCAAATTTTAAAAAAAAATTAAAAATTAAAACTAAAACAACATTGTAAGTATTTTTAAAATCCGAAGGGTTAAAAAAAAAACTAAAAATTTAAGAAAAATTACTAATTATTCCAAAAGTTAAGGAGAAAGGTGCCTTAAATAGAAATAGAGCAGGTATCATGATAGTAATTGAAAATATTAATTATACTTCCCATGGGTTATTATTTTACTTTTTAAATAAAAAACATAAAATTATACATCATTTTTTTTATTTTAATATAATAAAAAAATATTAAAAAAAAGAAAAGAAAAAGAGGATTTATTATAAAAACTAAGGATTATTTTAATAATCACAAAAAAATAAAAATAATGATAAAAAGAAGAAAAAAAATGTATTTATAATAAAAAACAATATGATTAAAAAAAAACAAAAAACAATAAATAAAAAATATAGAATTATCAGAATTTACTTATAATTAATTAAAAGATGTTGTAAAAAATCTTTTATCAATCTCCTAAAAAAAAATATTTGAGGTATAATAACTGATGTATAACAGAGGGGGCATTAAATAAAAAAAAAAATTTAAAAAACTTTCAAAACTCACAAGAAACTCACATAAATAGAATAATTATTAAATGATATTACAAGTAAACTTTAAGAATTTTTAGAGTAAATAATATTAAATAGAATAAATCATTTAATCATTTGTCAATAAAACTTAAAGCTTATTTTTTTTTAAAATATTCTTTATTTTTTTAAAAAAAAAAAATAAAAAAAACCTTTGCAAAAAAATGAAAAAAAAAAAAATTAAAAAAAAAAAGAACCATAAAAATGAGAACAATGCTAACCATTTTCTTGAATTCAAATAATACTAAAGTTAAATGTTATAAATAACAATATAATAACAAATAAATTTTACCCCTTTTTTTTTGGTAGTTATAAAAAAATAATTATTTTTTTTTTTTATAATCAAAAAAATAAAAAATAAAAAATATTAAATAAATTTAAAAAGTTGGTATTTCATTTTTAAAAAAAAAAAAAAAAAAAAAAAACTGAAAAAAAATTATAATAATGAATCGTTGATAAGAATTAATAAAAATATAATTTACCTAAAATAGTTGTTGTTATATAATTTTTTATTTTAAAAATCTAGAATTATCATGAAATTATTTTTTAACCTTTTATGTTAATAAACCTATTGAGTTTATTCATTTGATTGCATTGATAGAATGTTGATATTTACTATAATAATGTTAGATTTATAAAATAAAATACTAATTCCCTCAAAAAAATAATTTACTCTCCCCACAAATTGATTTATATCCACATATTTTATTTTTACTTTAAACACATAATTGTTCAAATAATTTCTCGATTATTATAAAATGTTATAAACATTTGTACCTATTATCTTAAAAATCAAATATTAAGATAAATATTTTTTTTAAGTAAAAAAAAAATATATTAAAAAAAAATTTAACAACCAAGATTTTAAATATAAATTCAAGTTAAAAAAAATTAAAATCATTCAAATCATAAATTTAACAATTAAACAAATCAGTTAATCTTAAAAAATACATTATATAACATTACATTTTATAACATTACATTTTATAAAATTACATTAAATTTTTAAATCAAAATGAGATTAATAGTTTTATTCATTTTATTTACCCTAACTTTTTCAAATTTAATTGTAAATATTATTTTAAATTATAATAAATGATAAAAATGTATAATTACTAATAAATCTATAATAGAATGCAGATAATTCAAAATCTTCTTCATTAGAATCATCTGGTAGTGAAAATAATTTATCTCCATCACCATCAGCTCAACCAGTACCTTCAGAAACACCAACAATCATTCCATCATCTGGAATCCCAATTGATTCTAATAAAGAAATTGGAACTCCTTCTCCATCCTCCTCCCCATCTGCTTCTCCATCTTCTTCTCCATCTACTTCCCCATCCGCTTCCCCATCCGCCTCTCCATCTGCCTCTCCATCTGCCTCTCCATCTTCTTCCTCATCCTCTCCAAGTGAAACTCATTCATCATCCTCTTCTCAAGACTCATCCTCAAAGGGCTCAAATAAATTAGTTTCTCCAGCTGAAAACAAAGAAGAATCCTCACATGAGTCATCATCCCATAGTTCATCAAGTCATACATCATCTTCACATGATTCAACCCCATCTTCATCACATGAGTCATCATCTTCCCAAGCATCCCAAGAATCAACCCAATCATCAGCCCCATCATCTTCACATGCTGCATCATCCTCTCAAGAATCATCAAATTCAAATGGTTCCAATAAATTGGTTGTTCCAGCAGAAACTTCATCACATGATTCATCCTCTGCTTCCCATTCTTCACACTCATCATCTTCTCATCAATCATCAACTCCATCTTCATCCTCACATGCCTCATCTTCTCATGAATTAACACCATCTGCATCCTCACATGCCTCATCTTCACATGACTCATCAGCACCAAAAGGTACTGAAAAATTAGTAGTTCCAGCTGAAAACAAAGAAGAAAAAGTTCCATCAAGTGAAAACTCTCATTCTTCTGAACCATCAAAAGAAAGTTCATCATCACATGGATCATCAACCAGTAAAACTAATGAATCATCAGAACCAAAGAAATCATCTTCAGAACACACAGGATCAAGTAATGGTTCATCCTCTTTATCTGAAAAATCACCAGCTTTCCAAACTGCCTCTTCATCAAAGCAATAGATTAACAATTTATTGTTTTTTAAGACTTTGTAAATAGTTTTTCAAATTTTCCATAAATTTAATTAATGAACTTAATTAAATAATAAATAAATTTTAATTTTAATTCATTATATTTTTTTTTTTTTTTCCTCTTTCAAATATAAATAATAATTAATTTAATAATAATAATATTCCAAAATGGAATGAATATTTGGTAATAAATAATTAAATTTTGTTTATTTTTATTTTTATTTTATTTTTATTTTTGTTTTTTGGATGTTTTTACAATTTAATTTATGATTGTTATTATTTATTGATTTGAAAGTTGAGTTAAAATTGTTGAAGAATTTAGAGGACTTTGATTACTAGCGCTACTATTTAAACTATCACCGTTTTCACTATTATCACCACTAATACTAGTATTACTGCTTATACCACTACCACCATCACCAGTTTGTTGTTGTTTTTCAATGTTTGATAATTCATTTGTTAAAACTGCATCCAATTGTTTGAAACTTTCTTCTAATTTCTTTGATAACTCTGTTGGCTCTTCAATTGAAGATGATTCAAATGTATTATTTGCTTCAGAAATTAATTCCATTGTAATTTCATATGTATAAAATAATGTTCTCTTAATTCTTAATACTTTATCTTCATCATTTGACATTGGTGGTTTTTCTTTTTTAAAACTATAATTTAATATATTTTTAATTGGTGTTATATGTTCCTAAAAAAAGAAAAAAAAGAAAAAATAAGAAAAAATAAAAAAATAAAAAGAAATAAAAAAATAAAATGTATATATATATATGTTAATATCTTTAAAATAAATAAACAAATAATAAAGATGAAAATAATATTTACATCTGAAATCTTTTTAAATAATTTAATTAATCCAATGCCTTGGTTAACGGTTTCAATATCATCAACATAAGATTTAATTCTACCAAGATTACTTGAAATATTAATATAATAGATCTGCATATCAATTGGTGTTAAATAATCATCAACTTTAAGATTTGATTTGTTGTTTGTTCGTTTTGTATTGTTGTTGTTGTTGTTGCTATTATTATTAGCACTAATATTAACTATTGGTGTTGGTATATTATTTGAAGTTGGAGTAGTTGGAGGAGGTGGTGTTGCTGTACCTGGAATTCCATTGCCATTGTTGTTGTTATTATTAGTGGTAGTAATATTGTTGTTGTTGTTGTTGTTACTATTAGCATTATTATCAACTATAACGAAATCTGAAGAATTTAAAGAAGTTTTGATTGGGGTATTTAAAGAAGGTGAGGAAGAGTCACCAGTAACGATTGCTGATCGATTTTGAGGTGAAGTTGGTAATGAAGGTAATGGTTTTGTTTGAGAGATATCGGTTTGAGATCTTAATTTACCGACTGTAGTTGGTAAGTTTGCCATATCCATAGAGGTTTGAGAAACTTGAGGGAAAATATTGGAGACATGTTCAACCAATAAACAAAACAAAAGATTAAAATCTGCAAAAGTCTCTGGTCTTTGAATATCCTCTGCCTTTAAATTTGGTATTGGCTCTAAAATCGATGGACCAATTACAACACTAAGATTAGTTAAATCCATTTTCGTTACATCACGATGTTGATTCATTAAACTACAAATCAATAGAATCTGTTTTAACAATGCTTGATTACAAACTGGTAATGTTGAAATCAATCTTTTCAACTCTGTTATAATTGTACCATTACCACCAACAACACTTAGATTACTATTGCTACCACTGTTTTTAGCTACCGATAAATATTTGGAGTAAACAGTGTAAAGTACCAATGGTTCTGGTAAAGATCTAAGGAATAACTTTAATACTGATGAAACTGAATGTGGATCTGTAACTGATGAACTACTCAACTCCAATGGTGCCCCACTCTCTATCTTTTGTTGTAATGCTTCCACTGATGATTTACCCCCTGAAACTCTAAACATACCTTCGACATGAATTGACTCTTTCTCTAAATATCTAAAAATTTCATCCAAAAATCCTGGTAATGGTTTATTACTTTCCCTTGCAAATACTTCCTCTAATTTAATTCCAAATGTTTTTTTTGGTACATAATTTCTTAATTTTGCTGCAACTTTATTCTAAAATAATAAAAATATTTTATTATTATTAGAAAAAGAAAAAAGAAAAAAAAAAAAAAAGAATATTTAATAGAGTTTTGGTTTTTTTTTACATACAGTCTCTAAAATAATTTTTTTATAATTATCAATATCAGATTTAATTTTTGACATTTGAAAAACACCTCTTTGAAAAAAGTCATTGTAAGATTCGAAAGAGGATAAAATAGTTTGTACAGTTGAATTTTCCAATGCCAACTCTGAATCATTGTAGAGTTGAAGTGTTTCTTTTTGAGTACGTTCAAATACTTCATTGTCCTTTTTAAGGTTTGCTGAAGAGGATTTACCAGTATCAGTCGATAGATTTTTCAATTTCTTTTTACCTTCCTTTACCATCTCCAATTGAATATTGATAGTTTGTCTCAATGGTTGAGTTGTACGATCATACAATAGATTACCTAAATGATTGAATACCTCACTTATACTAGTTTGCCATTCAGATGCTCTAGATAAACAATCTGTAATTGGTATACGCGAATTAAAGTATGCTGCATCCATTGAATACTTTTTCATTGATTCTGCAATCTGTTTACTTTGTTGTGACATTTGAAAAAAAGTTTGTTGTTGTTTTTCCATTGTCTTTTGAATCTCATCCATATGTGCAACATTCTCTTTAATTCTATTATAAACTTCCTCCTGATCCATATTTTGTATGTTTTTTTTCCTTAATGATTTTATATTCATTTTGTGATATTATTATTATTTTTTTTTAAAAAAAAATATATATATATATATATATATATACGATTTGTATATGATTTTTATGTAATAAAAATAAAAAATTTAGATTTTGTTTTTGTTTTTTTTTTTTTTTTTGAAAAATAAATAATAGAACGGTATCAAAAATAAAGGAAATAAAAATAATCTTGGGTTACTTTTAAATGGTGTGATGAGTTTTTTTTATATTATTTTTTTTATTTTTTGTGTATGTGTGTAAATTTTGTGAGGTGTAAGTGTGTGAGTGTGAGTGTGAGTAAGTAAAATTATATTGTACAATTTTTTATAAATGTAGATAGATATATATAAAAATATAAATAGAATGAAAATGAATGAGAAACACAAAAATGTGTGATATTTTGGTATGTTGGTTTTTATTTTT
>JH723010.1:0-11425 GCA_000277465.1 Dictyostelium intermedium | reverse complement strand
TATATAAAGAACTATCTATTTATTTATCCGCTTAATAAAACAAAAAAAAAAAATTAAAATTTAACTTAATAATAATAATAATAACATTTGTTTATTATTTTATTTTTATCTTATTTTATTTTTATTTTTTTTACTAAAAATTAAAAAATGAAATAAAAAAATAAAAATAAAAAAAATAATTAATTTGGATTAACAATGTGATTAAGCCTTTGGATGACATAATTGTGAATTCATTCGTTTTAATATTTTTTTTTTATTTTTTTTATTTTTTTTTGGGAAAATTTTTTATTTTTTTATTTTTTGTTTTTTTTTATTTAATGCAAAAAAATTTTTTTTTACTTTTTTTTTTATTTTCTTTTTGTGTATAATAATCGAGTAAATTTAGATATTTTTTTTTTTCTTTTAAAAAAAAATATTTGTGTAAATAAATAAAAAACAAATCAATAAATAATAATATATATTACAAATGTCAATTTCAGGTGTTGTAAAGTTGGGAAAGCCTTCAAAGAAGGCAATTTTTTCAATGGTAAGTGCTTTCTGTGAATTATAAAAAATAAAAAATAAATAATAATAAATGTTTTTTTATTAAAATACTAATTTATAATAAACAGACAGACTCTGCAATAAAGAGAGTGAAAGAGATTATGAATGATAAAAAAATAGATAATTGTATTGGTTTAAGATTAGGTATCAAAGAAAGAGGTTGCTCTGGTATGTCATATACATTAGATTTTGCAACTCAAAAGAATAAATTTGATGAAACTGTTGTTGCTGATAAAGGTAAAATCCTTTTTTTTATTAAGCATTATTATTATTATAGAAAAAAACATATAACATATTCTAATTAAAGTATATATATATATATATATATATATATATATGTGTGTGTGTAATTTTAAATGATAGATATCAATATTATAGTAGATTCAAAAGCATTATATTATAATATATATATATATATATATATATATATATATGTGTGTGTGTAATTTTAAAATGATAGATATCAATATTATAGTAGATTCAAAAGCATTATTATCAGTTATAGGTACAGAAATGGATTATATTGAAGAGCCAATTAAAAAAGAATTTATATTTATTAATCCAAATGCAACAAATACATGTGGTTGTGGAGAATCATTTACCACCAAAGATTTTTCAATACCTGACTTAAAACTACCAAAAAAAAATTAATATTAAAAGAAAAATTAAACAAAATTTTATATATTTATAGTGTTGTTTTTTTCAACACTAAAAAAAAAAAAAAAAAGAATTGCTGTCTTACTATAATTAATATTATTATTTATATTTATATATATATGCTGGTTTTAAATATTGTCGTTTTTATTATTATTATTATTATTATTATTATTATTATAAATTAAAGTTCAGTATTTGAAAATTTATCAGATGGAATATCAAATAATATTTTTAATAATGTTTTTTGGGATGGATTTGATTCAGGGATTGCACCACTAGATCCTAATCCTGATGACGAAGTAGTAGTTGTGGTGGTGGCGGTGGTGGTGGTGGTATCAGTAGTATTATTTGTACCACTTGTATTATTAGTAGTTGTAGATTTTAAAGAAAATTCAACAACAACAGTAAACTAAAAAGAAATAATTAATATTAATAAATTATTCAATCTTAAAATTTTTTTATTATTTTCTATTTTTGTTTTTATTATTATTATTATTATTTATTATTATTAGGATTATTTTACTTACTTTAATTGAAGGGAGTTTTGATTTAAATTTAGGTGGATCAACATCATTATTATTTATATTATTTAAAGATAATTGATCAGGCAAATGAATGATTAAATGGGTTACTTCATCATTGTTATTGTTGTTTGAGAATAAAGCATCCTCAACACCTACTTTACCAATGAAACCCATTGTGAGTTTATTACCATTTCTATAGTTAGTAGTGGACACATTACCATTGGTGAAATATCTTTTGTTTTGTTCTTCTAGAGTTTTTAATTGATCGATTATTACCTCCTTTTCATTGTCATCTATTTCGTCCAATAGACCACTAATAAAGGTTTCATTGGTGTAAAGATCCACCAATTGAGAATTATCATCCAATGATACCATTGAACCTTTAATTTCCATTGGGAATGACATGAAAATATAAGAATGCAATGGATTTGTAAAAGTTAAAAACACTTGAAATAAATCTTGATCGATCCATTGAATCTTTGAGATTGTAACACGTGGTATATAAGAGTAGGCGAAATGAGATCTCTTAAACTCTATCTTTCCTGGATTTATATCGGGTTTCACCAATAATCTATCACATCTCTTACATCTCTTTGATCTACGAGTTAACAGCTGTCTATGTTGTGGTATCAATGCTTTCAACTCTTCACATTGATTTGAAACTTGATGATATCTCTGCATTAAACTACTAATTTCATCACAATCTTTAATTTTATTAATTTCTTCTAAATCAATATCATCATCATAATCATCATCGTCATAATCATTGTCATTGCTACCATCATTTGTTGTTTTAAATAATCTTGAATCAATTCTCTTTTGTTGCATATCATCAACATCTTGGGTTGTTATTGGTTGTGATTGTATTGATTTCTTTATCATTTGATTTGTTAATAATAATGATGATGCTGTTGCTGTTGCTGTTGTTGTTGCTATTGTTGATTTTGGTATTAAATGATTATCAGGTAATGGTTGTGGTGTACTTGATTGAATCCAACGTTGACTATCATCAGGTTTTAAAAAGTTTTTTCTTTGATTATATTTTTGATGTTTTGATTGTTGACCTAGAAATTGTTTCATTGCTTGTGCTATTTTAATTCTTGTTAATGTTTTCTTATCTTTCAATGATGTCAATTCTATTGACTCCTTATTTACAACTTCTAATACCTTATTGAATTGTAACTGTGACTCTGTTGACTCTTTACTATTCTTTATACTATGTGAATCGAATCTAAACTCTTTTTCCCCAGAATTAATTGAATTCCATTTACAAAATGCACAATTTAAAAAAAATGTTTCATTACCAGTTGTAGCATTGGTACTTGCTGAATATGTTAAAATATTAAAACAAATTGGACAATCAAAACATTTTTTACATCTAAAAAAAAAAAAAAAAATTAACATATTATTATTATTACTATTAGTAGTAGTAGTAGTAGTATGTATGTATGTATGTATGTATGTATGTATGTATTATACTTACCTATTACCATTTAAACTTGCCTCTACTGGTGAAACATGTTCGAGACAATTTGGACAATAAAAACAATCAATTTCTTCAGTGATACAAAATTTACAATTTGTTTTTAAGCAACCACTACAATAATATAACTCTGAAACATGATATGATTTACCACAGTTACAGCTATATTTAATTATATTATTATTTATAAGATCTTTATTGAATTGAAATGAATTTTCAACTCTTTTAGAATACATTTTTTAACATGAGAGAAAGAGATTTTTTTTTAATTTTTTTTAAAAAATTTTTTTTATTTTTTATTTTTTTATTTTTTTAATTTTTTTATTTTTTTTTACTTCAAAGCTTTTTTTTCTATTTTTTTTTTAATTTTTTTTTTAAATTATTTTTTTTGAAATTTTTAATTTTTAATTTTTTTCATTTCACTTTTTTTTTCATTTTTTATTTTTTTTCATTCATTTATTTATTTATTTATTGTATATAATATAGATTAAGAGAAAGAGAGAAAGAGAGGAGAGATATAGAGAGATATATATATATAAAGGAGAAAGAGGGAAAGATAAAACAAAATAGATAGTAAAAATAAAAATAGTTTTTAAGATTGGAGTGGGAGAGAGAGAGAGAGACGAGGGAAAGAAGGAAAGATACCACATATAAAATTATAGAAAGAACCTTGAATTTTTTTTATTTTTTTATTTAATTTTATTTATTCATTTTTTTTTTAATTAAAAATAAACAAATTCATTAAGATTCTCCTCCCCCCTTTTTAAATTAAAGAGAGAGAGAAAAGAGAATCGAAATAAATTGACTTTTTTTTTATTTAAGAAAAAAAAAAATAAAAAATAAAGAAAAGGAAAAGGAAAAAGAAAAAAAATATATAAATATACACAAAGTAAGTGAATTTTAACGATTTTCCTATATATTTCAAAATATCCAATCAATTTTTTTTTGTTTGTTATCGTTTAAAAATTCAACCACACAAATAGTTTGCTAGTTATTGCTGCCATCATTAAAATTAAATAGCTTTGGTTTGGTGAATAATAATAACAACAACAACAACAACAACAACAACATAATTAATAGTAATAATAACAAAAATAAAATTTTTTTAACCACTCCTTGTTTTTCAGTTTTTTTTTTTTTTTATTTTTTTTTTTATTTTTTTATTTTTTTTTTTTAAAAAATTTGTAATTTTTTTTTTTTTTTGCTTTCTTTATTTCTTTCAATACAAAATATAATACACAATAATCTAATTTTTAAATTTTTTTTTTTTTTTCATTCTCTAATTAGAGTGAAGAAAAAAAAAAAAAATAAAAAATAAAATAAAAAAGTAACAAAAAAAAAAACCAAGAAAAAAAAAGAAATCGAGGTTTAAAGAGAGAAAAAAAAACAGTAGAAATAAAAAATATAGATAAGGATGAAGGAAGATAAAAAAAACACCAATGGCGAATATGTAGCAGGTACAAATTTTAGATATGGCCAGGTGGTTTACGGTAGAATGTCTGGGTATCCTCAGTGGCCAGCTAGAGTACATGATCCAAATAAATCAATTTCTTCTGCAGTCAGAAAAGCTCAGCCAAAAAGTAGTCCTATTATATTACTTCATTTCTTTTCAAGCAATGATTAGTATGTGTTCAGGTTTACCAAGTTTCAAAAGAAAATTTATGTTATACTCTACCTTTTTTTTTTTTTTTTTTTAAATTTTTTTTTACTTTTTTATTTTAATTTTTTTTTTAAAAGCGCATGGTTGACACCAGATTCAGTTACAGATTTTTTAGCACATCCACAAATGAAGAATAAACCAAAGAGTAAACAATGGCAAAAAGCATATAGAGCAGCAACGAAATATATAAAGAATGGAAATAAAGAGTCGACATCATCCTCAGAGAGTGAATCTGGTAGTGATTCCGATGGAGAGTATTCTGGAACTGATGATTCAAATATAGAGAGTGGATCGTCAAGTAGTGAGTCTGAGAGTGAAAAAGTAAAAGCTTTATCGAAAAAATCAGAGAAGTCAACTCTTGGTAGCAGTAAATCATCAGAATCTAAAAAGAAATCATCGTCATCATCATTGTCCTCCTCATCGTCATCATCATTGTCAACCTCCAAATCAGAGTCTAAAAAATCAACTTTATCCTCTTCATTAAAATCAAAATCTAATGGGACCAGTAGCTCCAAAGTAAAAGCATCAAAGCCAGATAAAACATCAGAATCCATAAAAACAGAGCCATCATCCTCAAAATCTGAAGGAAAAACAGAAAAGGTTAAATTGAAAAAAGAAACAATATCACCAACATTATCCTCCTCAACACCATCAAAAAAGAAATCAAGTACCAATAGTGGTAGTAGTAATAGTAGTAGCAGTAGTAGTAGTAGTAGTAGTAGTAGTAGCAATGGAAAAAGAAAAATGAAAAATATCAGTAGTGATAGTGAAAGTAGTGATAGTGATAGTGATAGTATTAGTGATAGTGATAGTATGAGTGACTCAGATTTTAGCGGCAGTGAAGATGAGGAAAAACACAATAAAAAACATAAAAGATTAAAGAAATTAGCAGATCAACCACCAAAGAAAAAGGAAAAACTAAGTAATGGTGGCAAAAAAGAAACAACAAGTAAACCTTCCAAAGTAACCACAGCCATAACCACAACAACGGTAGAGACCCCACAACAAATAAAGAAATCATCAATAATACCATCGTCACCACCCCTAAGGTCACCAATTACCACCACAACAACAACTACCACAACAACTCTAATGTCACCTCCACCCCCACCACAACAATCGAACCAAAACTCAATCAGTAGCAGTAATAAACTTTTATCAAAATTATCAAATACAAAGATTCCAATTGTTTCCTCAACAACTACAACCACATCCAATGGTTTAAGTAATGGAGGATCTTCGATTGGTATGGGTATGGGAAATATTAGTGGTGGCGTTACTGGCAGTGGTAGTGGTAGTATTAATAGTAGTAGCATCAACAATAGTAATAGTACAAATATCATTGATTTTTCAATAGATGATAAACCATATTATAAAGATCCACCTATTTATTCCACTGCGGCACCAACCAAGACAGGTAAATTAGGATCAAACCGAATTTCATCAGAACCCTCACCTTGGAATATTGATACCTCTGACATTAGGCAGCAAAGTTCACCAACGATTCAAGCACACAACATGAGTGCTACAATGATTGGAGGAACGAGTATTAATGGAACAACTAGCAGTATTTATGACTCCTATACCAGTAAATATGGAATGGGTATCAATCCTGATCCTTACACTAGTTACACAAGCAATAGCAGCGCAACCCGATACGTAGATGACTATTATGCATCCTCCTTATTTAAAGATCCATTACTTTCATCCAGTAGTACTACAACAACATCAACCACAACCACACCATTACCAAAAACCTATTACCAAACATACAGTGTAATAGATGTACAAAAATCACCATATTCTTCATATAAACCAACTTCATCAATTTCATCGTCAACTTCAACACCCATTTCACTTTCAACAACCACAACTACTTCTTCAACATCATCGTCATCGTCATCATCATCACAACTACCACATAACCAACCATCATCAACCTCAATGTATAGCCCACACAACCATCACAACCATCACGATATTTTAGATAGCAGAATTTCACCACCAAAGCAGCATCCTATTGATTCTTACTATGACGATGATTATAGAGACAGAAGGTATAATAGACCACCATTACCACCACCTCCACAACAACAACAACAGCAACAACAGCAACAACAACAACAACAGCAACAACAGCAACAACAGCAACAACAGCAACCAATTTCACCATATTCAAGCAGAAATGATTTGGATAGAAGAGACCATTACCATGATTCATCATTTTCACCATCACCATATAAATCTAGAGATCAACCACTCCCACCAAGAAGAAGGGATGACGGTTACTTACCTCCTCCACCTCAAACCAATTCATCGTCATCAACATCATCACCATTACCACCACATAGAGATTTAAGATTAAATGATTATCATGACAGAGATTTTAGAGATAGTCATCATCCAAGAGACACCAGACCTCCAGTTAGAGATTTAAGGGATCGTCCACTCCCACCTTCATCATCCTCGTCATCATCTTCACCAACTCCACTTGGTGGGGGCTCAAATTATAGAGACCCATATTATGATGGTAGAGGTAGAGGATTGAGAGGGCCACCACCATATAGAGATAATCGTGATAGCATCAGAGGACCACCTGTAGATAGATATAGAGACAATAGGGGAGGCGATTGGGATAGAGATCGTGATTGGGACAGAGACAGAGACAGAGACAGACTTGATCATAGAGATCGTGATTGGGACAGAGATAGATTAGATGACCGTGGTAGAGACAGAGATTTTAGGGATCGCGACCTCAGAGACAGAGATTTTAGGGATCGTGACCTCAGAGATAGAGATTTCCGAGACCTCCGTGATAGAGATCTCTGGGAGAGAGACAGAATATTGGATCGTGAAAGAGACCTCCGTGATAGAGACCTATGGGAAAGAGATAGATTATTGGATAGAGAAAGAGATAGAGATAGAGGTTTGGATAGACCAATCGATCATGGAAGAGATAGACTTTTGGATGGTCGTGATGGTAGACTCATTGACAGTAGGGATAGAATGATGGATAGAAATGATAGAATAATTGACAGTAGAGACAGAGGTGATAGAGTTATGGATAATGGTAGAGATAGATTATATTCACAACAACAACAACAACAACAACAACAACAACAACAACAACAACAACAACAATCACAACCACAACCACAAACACAACCACAACCACAACCGCCACCTCTCCAACATCAACAATCAAGTATTTTAACATCTTCATCATCAACAACAACTACAACAACCACAACAACTGTACCATCTTCATCATCTTCCTCATCTAATTTATTACTACAACCACCAACACCAACAACAACTACAACAACAACAAATGCATCAAACGATATTTTATCATCGTCAAATCTTTTAAATGCTCCAATTACTCCAAGTAAAAGAGAAAGTAAATGGGATAAAGAATCAACTAATGTATCCACTAACAATAATAATAATAACAATAATAGTACTTCATCAGTTGGCACTACCTCAAAATCAATTACCCCAACAAAATAAAAAACGATTAAATTTTTTTTTTTTTAATAAAAATAATATATTTATATTTATAAATTTTGTACATAAATAGATTTTATTTTAAAATTTTTTTTTTTTAATTTTTTTTACTTATTTTTATTTTTCAGTTTATTTTAAATTCTTTTCTTGGTATTAATTTTAATAATTTATTAAATTAATTGGTTTTAAACTAATTAGGTGTACATTAAAGTTTTGGCATAACTATAACAATAAGGATCACAATAAAAAAAAAATTAAAAATAGTTTGGCGACGTTTATTTATTTTGAGGACATTACAACTAGAATCAGATAAAAAGTATCTTTTTTTTATTTTTTTATTTTTATGTGGTCATTTTATACTGTGATTAAAATTAACATCATCAAGAGTACACGATAGCAAAATTTAAAAATGACTAACAAACTCAACAGAACGATTTTTTGCGAATAATTTGTGTTTTAAAAAACACGTTTGCATTTTAAATTAATTTAAAAAAAAATAAAAATAAAAAAATAGAAAAAAAAAAAAAAAATGAAAAAATTTACACTATTGTTAAACAAAAAAAAACAAAAATTTACCACAATAATAAAAAAAACAAAAGAAAAAAAAAAGAAATCAAAAAATGAGTTGTCCAATATTTTTATGGAGAATATATAAATATATTGTGCATTTATTTACAGGAAGATCAGAAATTGAAAGAATATGTTACGATGTTGGATTAAAATCATTAGATAGATTAAATTTGATTGAAACAAGTGTAGGCAATTCAAAACAACTAGTTAATATAAAAAAAGAAATGAGATCAGAATTTGATCCCGGAGATGTTGCAATTAAAATAGTTGAAATTAAAAATTTCAACCAAGAGTTATTAGCATTTGATTCAATGTATGTTTTCATAGTTATTCATTATTATTAATATTATTATTATTATTATTATTTTTTTTATTATTATTATTATAATTCTTTTTATTTTTTTATTTTTTCATTTATTATTTTTTATTTTATATCTTTATTTTTATTTTTTATATTAAAAAAAAAAAAATGATAATTTTATTCAATTTTAGAATTTTACCAAACTTAATATCAGCATTAGAACCAATTAGTTTATTCCAAGGATTAAAGAAATCAATAGAAAGTAAACAAAAGATACCATATGATAATGGTAATCTTGAACATGAAGCATCATTAGAGAAATTATGGGAAGCATTATTACCAGGCGTTAGAAGATCGGCTAGACTATCAAAGGAATGGGGTACACTCGGATTTCAAGGTATGGACCCAGCTACTGATTTTAGAGGTATGGGTATTTTGGGTTTAGATAATTTAATTTATTTATCAACTCAATATTCAAATGAAGCAAGAGAAATCTTAAAGAATTCAAATTCGAAATGTTGTTATCCATTTGCAATCACTGGTATAAATATTACAGCTTTAATTTTAAATTTAATTGATAAACCTCATTTTAAAATTTACTTTTTTAAAAATGGTGCAACTCTTTCTCAATTTAATGAACTTTATTGTAAGTTATAATTATAGTTTCTTTTACTTTTTTTTTAATACAATTATTAACTATTTCATTTTTTTTTTTTTCTAAAAAATAAAATTTAGCCCTAGTATTTATATCTTTTGACAGATTTTATCAAGGTAAAAAACCAAAATCAATTATGGAATTTAATACAATTAAAAAAGAGTTTGAAACTAAAATAAGTCAAAATTCTGATCTCATTACACTCTTGCGTGATTGAAAAAAAAAAAAAAAGAAAAAGAAAAAGAAAGAACAAAAAAATAAAATAAAAATAAAACAAACACATATTTGTAAATATTTATTGGTAAAGTTTTTATAAAAATAAACTGAAGCTGCACCACCATGCACTTTGTGATAATTTGTATTGGTTTTGTGAAAAGGCTTTTGAACAAAAAAAGACTTTTTTATCTTTTTATTTTAATTTTTAATTTTATTTTATTTTTTTTATTTTTTAAAAATATGTCCCATTCCAGTCAACAGCTCTTTCTGTTTATAAAAAAATATTCACCACCAAAGATTTGCTTACTCTTCACCTTTAATGTTTGTGCTTTAAATATTAAATATGTGGTTTTATAAGTTGATTATTTAAGCAATTAATGACGAAACTATTTTTCTCACAAAGTAATGAAAAGAAATAAATTATTTTCAAAGATTGATGTTTTAAAAAAATAAAAAAGTTTTTCAAATTTCCCAACCTTTAATGTGTTTTAATGATGAAAAATGAAATCTCTCACCCATAAAACACCAATTCACAGAAAAAAATTCAAAATTTTTTTTTATTTTTTTCAAATAGAAAAAAAACAGATTCTTTTTAAAAAAAAATACAAAAAAAAAAAAAACCCAACCAACCGTCATTTTTTTTTTTTATAAATAAACAATTCACCAAAAAAAATAAAAAAAATAAAATAAAATAAAAATAACATAACACACACAAAAACTAAATAATTGAAATAAATAATAATAACAACAAACTAGGGTTGTTTTTTTTTTTTAAAAAAAAAAAATAATAAAAAAAACATAAAAAGAAATGGAAGGACCATTGATTTTAGTTTTGGTTAAATTTTTTTTAAAGTTTATAGCTTACCTGTTTTCTTTATTAGCTATACCTATTACACTTTATTCAATAGTTTTAAATGTATTTATCATATTATAGCTTTTTTTTTAATTTTTTTAATATTTTTAAAATGAACCTCCCACAAGACTTTAATTTTTTTTTTTTTTTTTTTTTTTTTTTTTTTTTTGTTATATTTAGAAAATATTAAAATTTGATTGCAAAGATAGTGCAGCAGATCATTTTTTAATATTTTTACCAAGAATTGTTTTGGTATTGCCATTTTTCTTTTCATTTCCATTATTAGCATATCTATATGGATGGTTAGTTGATAAAGCAATTCAAGGCGCAGTTTATGTGCCATTTGTAATTGCAATTGGATTTTTAGTTGCAATATCAATTGGTTATTGGTTCACAAGATCAATGAGTTTTTTTAAAGATTCAATTAGCAAAATGAAAATAACGTAAATATTATTA
>JH723005.1:0-11216 GCA_000277465.1 Dictyostelium intermedium | reverse complement strand
TTTTTTAATTTATTTTATTTTTTTATTTTTTTATTTTTATTAAAATTAACAATAAACCACAAAATTTTTTTTTTTTTTTTCCTACTTTATTTTATTTAAAATTTTTTTTTTTTTCCACTTTATTTTATTAAAATTTTTTTTTTTAATTATTCAAAAAAAAAATGGAATCGGATCTCTTTAATATTAATGATGAAAGGGAAGAGTTTATTAAAGTTTACTCTATTTTAAAAAAAGATATATTAAATGAATTACCAAAAATGAAATTACCCAACAATGCAATTGATTATATTTCAACTTTATTAAGTACACCAACGATTTCAGGGGGGAAGATGTATAGAGGACTTGGATTTGTTTACTCATTTAATACTTTAATGTCATCTAAAAATGGTAATGATAGTAATAATAATAATAACAATAATAACAATAATAATAATAATTCATCAACAACAACCAAACATGAAGCTAGAATAATTGGATGGTGTCTTGAATTTCTTTCATTTTTCTTAATTACTGATGATATTATGGATAATGGTCAAACAAGAAGGGGTGAATTGTGTTGGTATCTTAATCCAAGTCCATTTAATCCATCTGAATACAAAGTGGGCACGCTTGCAATTAATGATTCAGTATTACTTGAGTCATTTTTATTTTTAATTTTAAAAAAATTTTTTAAACATAAATCATATTATACTGATATTTTAGAACTATTTCATGAAACAATATTATATACAGCAACTGGTCAATTACTTGACACTTCATATCTTCATCAAAAAAGAGGTGATTTTTCAAATTTTATTTATGAAAAGTATGTAATAAAATTTTATATTTTAGATGTTATTTTGGTTTTTAATATTGAATGAGCCAATTTAATTAATTACTTTTTTTTTTTTCTTTTTTTTTTTTTTTTTTTTTTATTTATTTATAAATAGTTTTTCAAAAATTTCTATTAATAAATCAGCTTATCTTATGTTTTATTTACAAATAAAAATTTCTATTTTATTGTCAGAAAACAATAATAATAATAATAATAATAGCAAAGATTCAGAAAAATTTGAAGAAGCAGAGGAGTTAGTTAAAAGTATTAGCTTTGATTTGGGAATTTATGGTCAATCACAAGATGATTATTTGGATTGTTTTAGTGACCCAAAGTTTCTTGGTAAAACAGGTACCGATATTCAAGAGAATAAATGCACATGGTTAATTTGTAAAGCAATCACTCTTTGTAATAGTGACCAATTAAATCAATTAAAAAATCATTATGGTCTTCAAAATGACTCAAGTGTTTCAATTGTAAAATCAATTTATAATGAAATAGGTTTAAAAGAACACTATGAAAATCATGAAATCGAACAATTTAACTCAATATCGGAAAAACTTCAAAGATTATCTAAAATCTCACCCCCAAAATCTGAAATTCTATTATTTTTATTAAAAAAACTTTTTAAAAGAGTAAAATAAAAACAAAAAAAAAAAAAAATTGTTCTTAATAAATAAATAAAAATTTTATCTCCAAATTATATTTGTTTTTTATTTTTTTTTTTAGAGACGGTTGTTGTGGTATATTCGAAGTAATAATGTTCACAACTTTTTTTTTCCAAACCTTTAATTTTTTTTCAAAGTTTAATTTTTTATGAGGCACATCATTAGATCTAAATCCATATTCCACAAGTTTTCAGAAACCCCCACCACCATGTGAAACTGTTAATTATTTTTTTTATTAATTTTTTTAATTATTATTTTTTTAATTTTTTTTTATTTTTCACCAATAGTAATAAATACAAATAATGTATTTATTTAAATTATTAAAAAAAATTTATCACATTAATTATTTTTTTTTCAAAATAATAATAGAAATCAAAGAAATTAAATTTAAAAAAATGTAATTATAAAAATCTAATTTTTATTAAATCAAATAAAAAAACTAATTCCTTTTTGATATTAGATTAAAAGGATGTCAAATAAAATGAATGCCAACTCTGTTTTTGAAGAACAAAAAGAATCATTCCTTAAAGTTTTCCCTTTGGTTAAACAAGATATTTTAAATGAATTGCCAAAAATGAAGTTACCAAATAATATCATTGACTACATTACAACTTTATTAAGTTCACCAACAATTATTGGTGGTAAAATGACAAGAGGACTTGGGTTCGTTTGTATTTTAAATTATTTGTTTGAAAACAAAACCCTCAATGATAAAAATGTTTCAGAAACATCAATATTCGAAGTAAGAGTATTAGGATGGTGCCTTGAATTTCTTTCATTTTTCTTAGTTACTGATGATATTATGGATGGTGGTTTAAAAAGAAGAGGTCACACTTGTTGGTATCTTAATCCAAGCCCATTTAATCCATCTGAATACAAAGTGGGTATGCTTGCAATTAATGATTCAGTATTACTTGAATCATTTTTATTTTTCTTTTAAAAAAATATTTTAGTCAAAAATCATATTATGTTGAGGTTTTTGAAATCTTTAGAGAATGTATTTATAATACTGCTTTAGGTCAATTACTTGACACATCATATCTTCATCAAAAAAGAGGTGATTTTACAAATTTTAATTTTGAAAGGTATGTTTTGCTTTTTTAAAAATTACAATTGTTTTATTAATACTAATTTATATCCTAAATATAATAAAACAAAGATATTGCCAAATTACTATTAAAAAAAGTTCACACTATATGTTTATCCCACCAATTAAATTGGCAACTTTATTAGCAAAAAATGTTAATGAAAAAACCAATGATACAACTGAAGAATTAGTTATGACAATTTGCAAAGAAATTGGTATTTTATTTCAAGCACAGGATGATTATGTAGATTGTTTCATTGACCCAGAATTTCTTGGTAAAATTGGAACAGATATTCAAGAGAATAAATGCTCATGGTTAATTTGTAAAGCAATCACTCTTTGTAATAGTGATCAATTAAATCAATTAAAAAATCATTATGGTCTTCAAAATGACTCGAGTGTTTCAATTGTAAAATCAATCTATAATGAACTTGGTGTACTAGAACATTATAAAAAATATGAAGCTGAGCAATATAATTTAATTTGTGGCAAACTTCAAGAACTATCACAAATTTCACATGAAAAATCTGAAATTTTGTTATTTTTTTTAAACAAAATCTATAAAAGGGTAAAATAAATTTTTTACCAAATATCCCTATCTCATTTTTTTTTAAATTTTAATAAAATTATTTGAAATTTTTTTTTATTAACATTTGATTTATAAATTATTCCTAAATTTATTATATCTTTTTTATTTATTTTGTCTTAATATTTTTTTTATAAAAAATTTCAAACCCACCTGAAAAATCTGAAATTCAAAAAAAAATAATAATAAAATTCTTTTTATTTTTTTTAAATAATATATTTCTCTGATTTTCTTTTTTGAAAAATGTCTTTTAAAAATTGTTTATAAAATATTTTTTATTCCATTTTATATTATTTTTTTTAATTTATAAAATAATAAAATGAAAACAATAATTATAGTTTTATTTTTAATAATAATTTTAAATGGTATAGTGTCAAAAGAAAATAGATTATTTGATCCAGATTTTAAACTAAACATTTCACAATTGATTAAAAAACAAGGTTACCCTGTTGAAAATCATGAAGCAATTACCACAGATGGTTATATTGTAAGTTTTTTATTTTGAACAAAATTAAAAAAAAAAAAATTAAATAGAATAAAAAAAGATATCACTTCAACGTATCCCAAATGGTAAAAAAGTAAATAACAGAAAAACGAAAAAACCAGCAGTTTTATTACAACATGGTTTAGAAGATATTGGTACATCATGGGTTATTCAAGAGAATGATTATCAAAGTTTAGGTTTCATTTTAGCGGATGAAGGATATGATGTTTGGATCAGTAATGTTAGAGGTACAATCTACAGCAATAAACATATAAAATACACCGATGAAGATGATGAATATTGGAATTTTTCATTTGATGAAATGAGTGAATTCGATTTACCATGTGTCATTGATTATGTAATAAATGTAACAGGAAACCAAAAGGTAAATTATATTGGACATAGTCAAGGTACAACAATGGGATTCATTGGGTTTAAAGAAGAATCTGAATTATCAAATAAAATCAATACATTTTTTGCATTGGCACCAGTTGCAAGGGTAACACATTGTAAAAGTCCATTATTTATTTTTTTGGGAGGTTTAAGAATTGGCTCAATTTTAAATTTATTTGGTGTGAAATCATTTCTAATGGATTCACCAATTCTAAGAGGATTTGTATTACCATCGCTATGTAGTATAACACCATTTGCTTGTACAAGTTCATTAGGGTTTCTTGCAGGTTGGGATACTTCAAATTTAAATAAAACAAGAATATCAGTAATGTTATCTCAAACACCAGGTGGGACATCAACTAAAAATATAATTCATTGGACTCAAAATATGAAGAATGGATTTAAAAAATTTGATTTTGGATCCTCAATTGAAAATTATTTTCATTATTCTCAATCAACACCTCCTGCCTATAATATGAGTAATTTTTCAAAAAAAATACCAACAATACTATTCACTGGAGGTAATGATTTAATTTCAACAAAAGAAGATTTCAATTGGCTATTTCCTCAATTAAAAAATGTTGTTGAACATAAACATATTGATTCTTATAATCATATTGATTTTATTTGGGGTATTGATGCTTATAAATTAATTTATTATGATATTGTAAAATATTTATTGATATATAACAAATAATAATTATTTAAAAAAATAAAAAAATTTAAAAAATTTTAAAAAATAAATAATATTTTATTTATATTTATTTATATTTGATTTATTTAATATATATTTTTTTTTTTTTTTTATATCATCTTCTTCATCATAATAGATGGATTGGTTGTTGTATTTGTAGTTGTATTATTGTTGGGGTACTCACAGAAGTTATAGTTGTTGAGGCAGCTATGTGTAGATGCTTATTGTGATACCTATGATATTGGTAGTTGGTGGATATTCAATGTGAACATCATGCATTATTAGTTTCAAAACTTAGAGCTTTACGTCAATTACAACTCAATATAATTTGTTTACCAAATCATATTGTAAATCCATTTTGTAATAAGAAAGCTATAACCACCTCTACAACAACAACAACAACAACTACTAATACTACTAACTACTAACTACTACTACTACTACTACTACTACTACTACTACTACTACTACTACTACTACTACTACTACTACTACTACTACTACTACTACTACTACTACTACTACTACCACCACCAATACAAATGTTAACATTTTTTGTGGATAAAAATGCCAATTTAATTAGTGGAGTAAACAATAAAGGTGAAGTTTTTTTACTAGAAAATTGACAATAACTTTTTTATTATTTATATTAATATGATGAACATTGGTATTTTTTTAAAAAAAGTTTTGAATAAATTAATGATAAACATACCTTTCATAATTAAAATTTGTAAAATCACCTCTTTTTTGTGAAGATATGATGTATCAAGTAATTGACCAGAGCAATATAATAAATACATTCTATCCATAATATCATCTGTAACTAAGAAAAATGAAAAAAATTCGAGACACCATCCTAATACTCTTGCTTCTAATATCGATGTTTCTGAAACATTTTTATCATTCAAACTTTTATTTGATGTTAAATAATTAAAAAGACGAAAATTTTTTTTTTTTTTTGGTTTTTAAAAAAAAAATTTTTTTAAAAAAAAAAATTAAAATTAAATTAATAATTGCAAAAAAAAACATATAAATACTAACTAGTCACGAATTATATATATTTTTATTTTTTCTAATTATTTATTTTTGTTAATAAAAACAAAATATTGCACAGTTTATTCAAAACATCCCAAAATTTCAGTTTTTTTTTATTTTTTAATAGGTCAAAAATCAAAATAAAAGAGATGGCACTAGAATTATCAGAATTTTCCCCTGAAAAATCTGTTATTATTTTTTTTAAACAAAATTCATAATAGGGATAAATATCACATGGCAAAATTCATTAGTGTCTCTTTGAAAAAATTGGGAAATTAATCATGTAAACAACAAAGGAATTGATATACAACAAATAATAAATATTTAAAAAAAAAAAAAAAAAAAAAAAATTAAAAAAGAAAAAAAATAAATAATGATATGGTAAAAAGAAATAATATATTTTTAATTTTATTTTTAAAAAAGTTGAGAATTTCACGATAATCTCAATTATATTATATTTATAATAAAACAATTTTAAAAAGTTGGATATTTTAAATCTTTTCTTTCGATTTTTTTCAAATTTTTTTTTTTATTTTTTTTTTTTGTGTGATTATAATTTAGTTATCATAAAATTTATAGATATTCTATATTTATAATAGTAGATATGTGGTTACATAGTAAATTTTAAGTTTTAAGCTATAATAGATATTTTTTAGAAATTTGAAAATAATTTTTTTCCTAAGGGTGGGTTAATTTTTTTTTTTCTTTTTAAACATTAAACAACAAATAATAAAAAAATAAACTCGAAAACAAATAATTACAAAAATCTTAATGTAAAATGAATAAAAAATTACTTATTATAGTTATAGTTTTATCAGTTTTAAACTATGTACAATGTGAAGTACATACCTTATTGGATCCAAGTTTTCATTTGAATGTTTCCCAATTAATTGAAAAGAATGGTTACCCTGTTGAAAATCATTTTACAATCACCAAAGATGGATATATTGTAAGTTTAATTTTTAGTTTTTTTTTTTCATTTCTATTTAATTTCATTATTAATAATGAAAAATTTATTAAAAAAAGATATCACTTCAACGTATCCCAAATGGTAAAAAAATAAAAGATTCAAAAATAAAGAGAAAACCAGCAGTTTTATTACAACATGGTTTAGAAGATATTGGTACATCATGGGTTATTCAAGAGAATGATTATCAAAGTTTAGGTTTCATTTTAGCGGATGAGGGATATGATGTTTGGATCAGTAATGTTAGAGGTACAATCTACAGCAATAAACATATAAAATACACCAATGAAGATGATGAATATTGGAATTTTTCATTTGATGAAATGAGTGAATTCGATTTACCATGTGTCATTGATTATGTAATAAATGTAACAGGAAACCAAAAGGTAAATTATATTGGACATAGTCAAGGTACAACAATGGGATTCATTGGGTTTAAAGAAGAATCTGAACTATCAAATAAAATCAATACATTTTTTGCATTGGCACCAGTTGCAAGGGTAACACATTGTAAAAGCCCATTATTGAATCTTTTGGCAGAGTTGAGTATTGGCGAAATCGTTAATTTAGTTGGTATAAAAGCATTTCCAATGGATATACCATCATTAAGGGCATTATTACTTCCATCAGTTTGTAGTATTACACCATTTGCTTGCACAAACATATTAGGATTACTTTATGGAAATGACAATTCAAATTTAAATCAAACAAGATTACCACTAATGTTATCACAAATACCAGGTGGGACATCAACTAAAAATATAATTCATTGGTCTCAAAATTATAAAAATGGTTTCCAAAAATTTGACTATGGTTCAGAAGAAGAAAATTTTATCCATTATTCTCAATCAAAACCTCCACAATATAACATTACAAACTATTCAAAAATAATACCAACAATACTATTCACTGGTGGTAATGATATACTTTCAACAAAAGATGATTCCAATTGGTTAATATCTCAATTAAAAAATTTAATATTTTCTAAAAATATTATTAACTATAATCATATTGATTTTATTTGGGGTATTGATACACATAAAAAAATTTATTCTGATATTGTTAAATATTTATTTAAATATAATAAATTTTAATATTGAAAATAAATAATAATAATAATAATAATAATTAATAATAATAATAATAATAATAAAATGCTCAAAATATTTTATTTTAAAAATAGCATAATAAAAATAAATAATAATTTGATTGTAATAATAAAATAATAGATTTATTAAATAAAAAATAAAAATAAAAATAAAAAAAAACTTTATAAATTTTTATTTATTTTGCCTGACAATAATTTATCAAATTAAATTAAATTTAAAAATTAAAATTTAATAAATTTATATTTGTTAATTGTTTAAATCAATATACACTAATGTTTCTGCTTATTAAAAATAAAAATATAAAATAATTTTTTAATTTTTTTTTTTTTTGAAAAAAAAAAACTTATTATTTAAAATAAATTAAAATAAAACCAATAGATTCAAAGGAAAAAAGTGATCATCTTAATGTCAAATATTGTTCTAAAATTAAAATTAAAAAAAGTTTAAAGATAAATGATCAATTTTAAACAAATATAGTTTCCTTTATTTTCATCGATAAGTTTGATTTTTGTCGAAAATAGGATTTTTTTATCAAAAATTAAAAAAAGAATTTACAATAATTAATTTTTAAAAATTATTTTGATTGTAGATAAAGATTGTTTATAATAAAAAAAAAAAAACTAAAAAAAAACTAAAAAAAAATAAAAAAAATAAAAAAAAATCCTATTTAAAAAAAACTAAACCCTTTTATACCTATTTGTTACATCATTAAAGATAAAACATGTTACATATAAAAAAAAAAAATTAAAATTTTAAAAAAATTATATTAAATTATTAATTTTTTTTTTTAATTATAATGTTGTTATTTACACATTATATATTGAACACCCCTGTTTCGCTTAAACACAAGTATTTTTATTTAAAAATTATTTACACAAAAAAAAATAAAAAAATTTTAAAAAAAAATAAAAAAAAATAAAAACAAACACAATATTGTGCAAAGATAAATCGTCAATTTTTTACCAACTCTGTCAATAAAATGCATTTTATATCATTTTTGACGGGGTACAAATAAATAAAGAAATTATTTTTATCATTAATATATAATAAAAACTCTATTATTGTAGTGTATTATTGGTATGTTTTTTTTTTTTTTTAAAAAAAATTCTTTTTTTTTTCTTTTTTTTTTTTTTTTTTTNTTTTTTTTTTTTTTTGATAATTTGTGTGTTAGGAAGAGAAACAAAACAATTTTATAAAAATATATATATTAATTTATTCATCCAATACAATTTTATATAAACAAAAAATTTAATTATTGTGATATTATCAAAAAAATCAAAAAAATCAAATAATTATCATCAGACAAATAAACAAATAAAAATAAATTTATTTTAAACTCACACATACACACAACTGGAAAATAACGCAGATATAAATAAAGAAAACCACACACTCACTTAAGCAACAAATTATGTTTTTTATAATTAAAATAAAATAATAAAAAAATTATTAAAAATATAAAAAATAATTATTTAAAATAAAAAAATAAAATAAAAATAATAATAATAATAAAATAAAAATAATATTATTAAAAATAATATCAAAAAATCAATTGAAACAATTAAATATTGATAATAATAATAATAATAAACTATTATTGGATACTATAAATTTAAATTTATATTTATATATATATATTTTTTTTTTTTTAATTTTCAAAAAAAATCTTTTTTTTTTTTTTTTTTTTTTTTTTTTAAAATTTAAATCATAAAAGTAAAAAAATGAAAATAAAATATATACTATTATTGATTACAATATTTTTAGTATTTGTCAATTGTAAATATTTATTCCTATTATTTATATTGCTAGATTCCTTATTTTTTTTTAAAAAAAACTACTAATATATATATTATAAAATTATTTTTATTTTTTTAAAAAATAAAATTTAAAGGTGAAATTGCAGGATTATGTGATGATGGAGATCCATGCACAATTGATAGATTTAAAATATTAAGATGTGAACATATACCAAAATGTCAAGCAAAAGATATATGTGAATTTGTAACATGTAATAGAAGACAGGGTGGAAATTGTACTGTAACACCAAGATGTCATCCAAGGAATCTATGTGAACAAGCATTATGTGACGTTAATACTGGTCAATGTATTTACACTCCAACCTGTATAAGTGGGGATCGTTGTAGTATTGCATCATGCAATGAGGAGACTGGAGAATGTAAAGTAACACCAAAATGTAAACCAGAGGAGATTTGTGATGAGCGTGGATTTTGTGTCAATTGTTCCGATAATAATCCATGCACCACTGATTTCTACTCACCATATTATGGAATTTGTATTAATATTGTAAATGAATGGATGAATTGTGAAAACACAACAGAATATCAAAAATGTCTAAAAGGATGTAACACCAATAAATGTACAAATGCAGTTTGTGACAAACAAACTCTTAAATGTATCCAAAGTTTTAAAGATTGTTCAGATGGTAATTTGTGTACAGTAGATGTATGTGATAATGAAGTGGGTTGTATACATTCAAACGTAAGCTGTGATGATGGTAATCCATGCACTTTGGATTTTTGTGATAATGAATACGGTTGTCACTATAAACCTGATCCCACTTGTGATGGTCTTACAAATTGCTACTCTAATAAAGACTGCTCCGATAATTTGGATTGTACAACTGATCGTTGTGAATATGGAAAATGCACCCATAGTTTTAATTGTGGTTTCGATCAATTATGTAATAAATCATATAAATGTGAAAAAGTTAGATTCGAAAACTAGAAAATAAAAAATAATAAAAATTTGAAATTATTTTTTAAATATTAATTTCAGTATGATTATTTTTTTAATTTTTATTTTTTGTTGGGTTATAATAAAAAGAAATTAAATTCTTTTATTATTTTATTATTTTTTATTATGATACTTTTCTATAAAAAATGTGGTTTAAAAACCCTGAAAATGTACAAAATTTGGCTTTTGGGATGTGTTCTAGGTTAAAAAAGTTTCCTATAGGAAACTCTGAATTTTAAAAAAAATCCTTTTTTTTTGTTAATTACCTCATCCAACTAGGGATGTGTACGAATCACATTATTAGATTTGCCCCAAGGCTTTTGGAATTTTCCCCGAAGGCTTTGAATTGGTGTCAGAAGGCTTTGAATTGGTGCCACAGGCTTAGAATTTGTGAACAGAACCGAGGCTATTGCTGGACCATGTCGATTCATGGTGAGACAAGTCTCCAGAGACCCTTTTTTGTAAAGTCCCCAAAAAAAAAAAAATCCAAAAGCTATACGAGACCATCAGGGGTCGAACCTGAGACCTACCGGTTCGTAGCCGGTCGTTATATCCAACTAAACTATAGTCCCTTTATTGAAAACTTTTTTTATTTTGATATTTTTGTTTTTCACTTGAATTTTTA